>VMDO01013109.1:0-59547 GCA_007922755.1 Pedetes capensis | reverse complement strand
CTTTACTTTTCAACACTTTAAAGAGGTCTTTAGCAACAGCTTTTCCCAGTGCAAAGCATCTTTTGATTTCCTCACTGCTGCTTCTGTGGGTGTTGATCATAGAACCAAGTAAAGCAAAATCTTGGACAACTTCAATCTTTTCTCCATTTATCATGAAACTGCATACTGACACAGTTGTAAGGATTTTTGTTTTGTTGATGTTGAGGTGCAAACCATATTGAAGGCTGTGTTCTTTGATCTGTATCAATAAATGTTTCAAATTCTCTTCACTTTCAAAAAACAAAAGAAAGTAGCATTTAAAAAATGCTGTTGTAGCACAATTCTCAAAGAAAGAAAATAACACAAGCAAATAGTAAGACACTTTACCATTTAGGAAAATGAACCTATGAAAATAACTTTTTAATCTTAGAGTAAGACACCTCAACTTGTATGAATACTAAAACATAATCAATGAAATGTTGACAAAGGTCTTTGGTTTTGGAAATGAATGCTTTATAAAGCTAAGCAACTGAACTATTGATTACCAGTGATAGATTTATTATCAGTGTTGCATAAAGCTATAAATGTAGAATCTGAAAATTAAGATATC
This sequence comes from Pedetes capensis, assembly GCA_007922755.1. Taxonomy (NCBI): domain Eukaryota; kingdom Metazoa; phylum Chordata; class Mammalia; order Rodentia; family Pedetidae; genus Pedetes; species Pedetes capensis. The sequence goes on along the minus strand of VMDO01013109.1, from coordinate 58,958 downwards.
CCATTTAATTCTGTTACACCTTAAAATACTGCCACAATTTATATTCTAAATTTTAATGAGAAAGTAGATCAGTAGCTTCATTTGGGGGGAATATTCCTATAATATTCTATTTGATTTGTTTCTCATGTGCTAAAACTGAAAAATAGGCATATGTACATGTGCATACATGTGATTTATAATTATATGATAAATCCTCTAAACTTTATAAAGAAATCTATTTCCAAGAATTCATCAGAAAAGAAATTAGAAAAATTCCATTATAAGACTTACTGAGAAGATTTTGTGAGTTAATACACTAAAAGTGATTTTCAAGTGATATGTTTAAGCACACGCTCAAAATATTACATTGCTGGGCCGGGCGCCGTGGCGCACGCCTATAATCCCAGCGGCTGGGGAGGCGGAGGCGGGAGGATCACAAGTTCGAGACCAGAGGCAGTCTGCGTAATTTAGTGAGACCCTGTCTCAAAAAGTAAAAAAATGGACTGAGGTGCAGCTCAGTGGTCCAGCACTTGCAGAGCATGCAGGCGCGAGGCCCTGGGTTCAACCCCAGTTAAAAAAAATATTACATTGCTTGTCTTCTTGTTTATAAGTGTATTTTGAATAAGATAAATTATCATTGTACTATTAACTTGCAGAGTTGAGATGGTTTTTTAGGTGCCATAGTAAAGATAGCTTAGAAATACTATTGTACTTGTCAATGTTGATTTAAACAAGTCATTGTCTGTCTCTGAACCAATCTATGAATTCTTTAGATTAACATAGTACTTTGATTCCTTCTTGTAAGTCAACTTCCTTTTGTCTATAACAATAAATTCAACTTTTATTAAGAAATAGATGTGTTCCACTAATCACCTGCTTTTGGAGGATTTTAAATATTTTTCTAATTCTGTTTCTGTCACTTCTCTTCAGAGTAGTCATTGTTATAATTATTTTTAAACATTGTATTAATATACTATATCAGAATAGTTTATAATGAATATAGTTTTAAAATATCTTCCATTTTGAAAACAGTCTTCAAAATATTGATTTCAGTATAGTCTGGAGAACTCATTTCCCTTGCTAGCAAACTCTACTTATTTAAGAGTCAATATTTTCTCCTCTTGTCTGTTGACCATAATATATTTTGCAAACATCAGAAATCTGATTATTATTGGTACTCATCACTATAAAAGACTCACATTTTGAATTATTTATTTTACTATGTTCAGCTCCTATGACTAAGTTCAAAAATCAAAGCTGACTTATTTCTTGAACTGAAAAAAATAGCTTTACATTAATTATGAATCTTCTGAATCTCAGTTTGCATTATCAGCTATTCTGTGATAAAAATATAATATAATGGTTTTAGTTTGTGGAATGTAATGATACCTTTCAGTTATTCACTCTTATTTTTATTGCTATATTGTTATATTCTTCATTATTTTATTTTGTTAAAAACATTATTTTCATAAACAATGCTCACTCATTCCTTCTTTAATTAAGCAAATATTCATTAATCACCTATTATATGCCAGTTTTTATTCTCATTATAGGACTTGTAAACACTAAACAAGATAAAAGTTGCTGTCTTCAAATTTTTCCTTTGAAATTCTTAATATCGAATTCATGGTATATAACTTTATTGTTTGGTATTACATTACCATTACTACTTCAAGATTAAGTAAAGGTCTTTAAATGTATACTTCTAATATTTTTATTTTAACTTATTTTAATTATTTCCTTTTACATACATTATCTTTTATATTATATCTCTTTAATATGGATACCAAATAAACATAGTTTATTAAAACACAGAAAGGAACAATTTCATTGTATATACCTAGAAAAATTAATAGTGTTGTGAAAATTATGCACAGCTAGCAAAACTACAAAAATTAATGTGCTGATCCTAACCAGATTTGCAAAAATGCAAATACTGCAGTTTTCATCTCACATAGAGATAAATTTCAATGAAAGAGCAATAGTATTTTTCTTTATAAAAGTAATAGTAGGTTTAAATAATTTTTGATAGCAAAACATTTATTCTAGTAAAATATGAAGAACTATTTGTCTGAGCCTTTATTTTCCCTTCAAGAAAATACATATTTTCAAAATATATTTGATATAGAAAAGGTATTTTTTATAGATTTGTAGGACCTTATTGCTTATATTGTTAACAAATGCTGCTCAACTTATATAGGAGCATATAATTTTCAAAAATTCATTTCACAACTACTAATTACTACATATTAATTTGTATATATGACATATGTGAAAAGTAACAATAAAGCTATTTTCAAATGTGATGTGCCAACATGCTTTAATAGTATTATAAAGAAAGTGTCTCCTGTATAGCAATGTAATAAATCAAATACCTAGACTAGACTTCATGGGTTCACTTGAACTAAGAAAGGATGGAAGAAACTATTGTTTTTAAAATGTATAGTCTAAGAGAAGGATTGTATGCCCTCTTTTATGTTTACAGTTAGAGAACAGTGTTTTTTCAAAATTCACTACATAATTTTATACTTAAAATATATTAAATATAAATGATAAAAACAGGCCAACAAGATAATCTTTTAAGAAACATTTACCTAAAAGCAATAAAAGAAATAACATGCAAGGTAGATAGTCAATCAAATGATAAGAGAGAAAAGTCCTCTTCCTCTGAAAATAAAAGTTGTGAGATTGTTATTGTTGGGTGCTGTGGAAACAGATCCAACTCATAGTGACGCTAAGTACCACATAACAAAGCATTACCTAGTACTGTGCCCAGCACAGGATCTTTTTATGTTTGCATCCATTGTTTCAGCCACTATGTTTCTTATTTTGAGTAGTGTCAAATCATCAAAAGGAGATCCTAGGGGCTTTACTCCATTCTCATCACTAAGGTTGATTCTACTTTGAGGAGGCAACCCTTGCCCAGTTTTTTCTGGAATGCTTTCCAACCTCTGGTGCTCATTTACCAACACTATTTCTAAAAGTGCTTCTTTGCTATTCATAGTGTTTTCAATGGCTAATTTTTTTGGGAGTGAGCTAGAAGGTCCTTCTCCCTAGTCTGTCTTAGTCTGGAAGCTCAGCTGAAACCTGTCCACCATGGGTGACCTTGTTGTTTTCTGAAATACTGGTGGTATAGCTTTCAGCATCACACTAGCCCCATAGCACCACAAGCCGACAAACACACAGGAGATTTGTGACATAGTTTCTGTAAAATTTGTGATTTGAAAAGGGTCTGTTCATAAAGTAAAAGAAAGACAAAACTATATAAAATCAAAAAAGAAGAAAACTCAACAACCTTTCAGGGAACATCCGTGAAAGCTACAGTTGATTTTAATTAAGTCGACACTGAAGGCTAATGATAAATATTAAGAAAGTTCTTAGCAGATGGTGGGGCAGCTTGGATAGTTAAATAAATGAAGGCTTTCCTTCCTTCCATTTCTCTTTCTTAGATATTCACTAGCCAGAACCAAGAAATAAGGTATGTGGAGCATACAGAGAAATATAAAACAGAAACTCTTTCATTCTGGCTTAAGGAATGAGAAAAAGAACACATAAATTCAGAGAGTGGAGAAGATTCTCCCTTTGTTTCCTCCCATTTACATTCCACACCTCAGACAGTCCTATGCTGAGAGTGACACTGGCTGCAGAGGACATCAACTGCAAGGGCGGAAATCCTAAAGGAGTTGAACATTTTTTACTGTTAGCTAGAATTCTGGCTCAAAAAAAGTGGGTTCAAACCCATTACTTTTTGTTCTTTCCCTTTTTCTTCTAGACTTGCATGGCAATTTCTGAATTTACGACTTTAGGTACAGGACTTAAAAGGTCAACTCTTAGCCAATCAGAAAGTACTAGGCAAATAGTAGAGAAGGGGACTTTGGGAAAGTAAGGATGTTTATAAATTTCTAGGCTTTATAAAAATTGCCTATAAGTGGCTATTTTCCTGACTAGAATCAAAAAGTATTGAACATTGATGTAATGGTTAGACCTCTACACGGAGGTAAGACTCACCACAGAGTCATAAACTTGGGAAAACAGAATAGTAGCATATCTTGCAAAGTGAACCCCATTGGACCAAACCCCACTGGCTTAGGACTTGTGGCCTGAAACCAACAAGGTTGAGTGTCTGACCAAACAAATATATCCATATTACTAGACCCGAAAGGGACCAGAATCCTTAAGAAATATTGAAAATTGTTCCTGCTACAGTGAAAAATTTCTAAACCTAAAAATGACCATGAAAATCTCAACTTGCATAGGAACAGAAAACAGATGTTAACAAATGGGCACAGATGTTGCTGTTACCTAACAAAGACTTTAAAGTAGCTTTTAAAATATGTTCCACCAAGCAATTATAAAAGCAAATGTAATAGCTGGGCGCAGTGGCACATGCCTGCAATCCCAGGGCTCGGGAGGTAGAGGCAGGAGGATCGTAAGTTTGACACCAGAAGCAGGCTGCGTATTAGCGAGACCCTGTCTCAAAAAGTAAAAAAATGGACTGGGGGTGCAGCTCAGTGGTCCAGCACTTGCAGAGCATGCAAGTGCAAGGCCCTGGGTTTAACCTCCAGTACCTAAAAAAAAAAAAAAAAAAAGTGTTACAACAGAAAATATCAGCATAGAAATATAGAAATAAAGAATGTATTGCAGAAGAAAATGGAAATTTTAGAGCTGAAATAAATCCAATAACAAAAAAGAGATAGCAGAGGAGGCAGTTGACAATAAATCAATAGAAAAAACTTTAATACAAAGAAAATATATTGAGTAAAAATTAGTTCTGCAACAATAACAATTATAAAATTGTGTCATCAAAGTCCTGGAGGGATAAAAAAAAAAAAAAACTCTGAAAAACATGCAGTTGAAATATTTCTAAATTTGATGAAGTCATATCCTATATATTCAAGAAAATGAGTAAACTCAACAGTTAAACCCAAAAATCACACATGTGTATAGGATACATGACAATAAAACTGGTGAAAATTTAGAAGATAAGATAGTTTTAAAAATATCCAAAGAAAAATAGCATAGTACCCGTCAATGGTCAATAATTACAATTACTGTGGACTGGTCACTGCAAAGCATGCAGGCCAGAAGGAATTAATATTACATTTTAAATTGTCAAAAGAAGAGAAATAGTGACCCATAATAATATATCCAGCAAAAAATATCTTTTAGAAATAAAGGTATTGAAAACATTCTGTGCTGATTGAAAACTCAGAGAATTTCAGTTGAATAAAGAATTGTCAAGGTAGCTGGGTGTCATGGCACAAACACATAATTCCACCTACTTTGGAGATGGAGGCAGGAGGATTATGAGTTTGAGACCAGAGGCAGACTGTGCAACTTAGTTAAACCCTGTCTCAAAACAAAATGCAATCATAATAAAATTGGGCTGGGGGTGCCACTCAGTGTTGGAGCACTTGCCTAGCATGTGCAAGATCCTTAATTCAAGCCCCACAACTAAAGAAAAAAAAAAGAAGGAAAGAAGGAAGGAAGGAAAGAAGGGAAAAGGGAGGGAAGGAAGGAAGGAAAAAAGGAAGAAAGGAAGGAAGGAGAAAAGAAAAAAGGATTGTCAAGGGATGTTCTCCATAAAAAAAGAAATGATACTAGAAAGAAACTTGAATCTTAAGGACAAGGGTAAACAAAATGTAAAAAGTAGGTACCTTGATTAATAGATTAATATAGAATACTGTCCTTGAGTACTTTTATTTTTATGAAAATTAAAAAGTGTAACATTGTGAGGGAGTTAGAATATATATGTAAAGGTATTATATAATGTGGTTATTGGTAATATATAGTATAAAGTTAAACTGATGAATCCTCTAAGATCATAATGCTTCAATAATTCTAGTAAAATTATTATATGTTTAAGTAGATAATAAAACTCAAGTATATACACACATACATAAATGTATATATATGTGTGTGTCTGTATACACACATATATACATAAATGTGTTTATATATTCCTTAAAATAACCATGAAAATAATGTTCAAAGGGATATATCCAAAATCACATAAGAAAAATGAATATGGAATACTAAAATATGTTCACATGGGCCAAAGGAAGATAGAAAAGGAGAAACAGGAAGAATTGAAGAAACATACAAAAACAACAATTTGATTCTACTATATTCATTATAGAAATTAAACAATAAAATAGTAGAACTGTACTCAAACATATCAATGGCCTAAATAATAAATTAATTATAAATGACCTAAACTACATGAAATATATATTATATTCTAAATAGATGAGTATGTTAAATATGAATGCCTGAAACAAGAAATATGAAAGAAACTGAAAGAATGTATTGAAAATAAAGTACCAATTATGTGATGCCTATGAATATCCTTTAAAATATAATGATACAGAAAGAAAAGTACATACTAGTATATTTGAGGAAAAGGAGAAATTATACCTTGCCAACATTAAGCAAGATAAAGTTGGAGCAGTTTTATTAATGCCAAATAAAATATATGTTATAGGAAAGTAAAGTTCCAGAGACACAGGGTAATCTTGCATATTGATAAACAGAAATATTCACTCACAGGGCATAGAGAACTCAATGTACCAAACTACATGGCTTCAAAATACATGAAGTAAAAATTCACAGATCTGAAAAAAGTAATCCAAACACCTATGGGTACTGATTGAGGTGTCGAGGGTTTCTCAGTAACAGACAGATTTATTAGACAGAATTTTTGTTTGTTTGTTTGTTTGCAGTGCTTAGAGATTGAACCCAAGGCCAACAATGAGCTTAAACATAAGATCATTTGCCTGACACAGAATTGGGGGGTATTTGGTTTGTTTTACATAGGGTCACTATGAGTTGGATGCAACTCAAAGATACCTAATAACAACAACAATTCAATATAGTCTTAAAAATCCTTGACAGGGAAATAAAAAGAAATAAAAACCTTCAGATTGTTATCAAAGCAGCTTATATTATTGACAATATGGTTGTATGTGTGGAAGCCCAAGGGAATATACAAAATATCTTGCAGAAATAATAAATGAGCTTACCAATTTTGCAAGATACATAGCACAAGGATATCAATTTTTTCTATGAGTTACCAGTGTCACTGGAATATTAGCTTAAATATATTTATGTTAGCCCTAATATATTTTAAAAGTTTAGGTATAAATTTAGCAGTGAAAGTGCAATACCTACTCTATATTCTTAGTTCCAATCCTTGTGTGAATTGGATGGTGGTTGAGAGCTCTCTCCCTCTCTCTCTGTCTCTCTTTCCCTCTCTCTCTGAAAGCTTCTGTGAGAATTTAATTTCATGTGATTCTTATCCACATTTGATTTTGTAGCCATCTAAACCTCTCGAAAAAGTGAGGATTACAATCAAGAATATACAGTATATACTGAAATAGACAGTGTCTTAATGAAAAAAATCAAACATCCAAATAAAACAAGAGGCATATGGTATTTGTGTATAGAAAGGTTCACATAATAAATATGTTAATTCACCCAAGATAGATCTGCAATTTAATACAATACACAGTAAGGATCAAATGCCAGTGTTGTTCCTTTTTTTAATTAGACAGTCATTTTATAGATAATTTTTATGTAGAACTTAGTGGGCTCATTTTTTATGACATTTCTACACATGCATTTCATTGTACACTGCTCATGTTCACTTCTCCCTTACCCTCTCATGACCCTCCTCCCTTTTCCCCTCCCTCTCTGCCACAGATGGGCTCCCTTCTACTTGGATGTCTTTTCTGTGAGAATATCTATCTATATATGCACATCCTGATTTTGCTGTAAGGGCAACATATGGATTTTTCCAATTTTAAAAGGCAAGAAGTAGGATAGAACAATTTTTAGCAGTCTTTCTGAAGAATAAAATGGTTACAAAAAAACTGAACATTTTTAATGTATACAATTTGATGAGGTTAATCCTATGCATACAGTGGTACTACTATCACCACAATCAAAGTAAAAATCTCCCTCACCTCCAGAAGTTTCTTGGCTTGTCTGCCTTTTATAGTGGTAAGAATGCTTAATACAAGATGTAACCATCTTTAAAAGAATTTAAGTATGCCATACCAAGACAGAACAATTTTGTAAAAAGAATGAATGACAAGGCTGGGGATGTAGCTCAGTGTTAGAGTGCTTGCCTAGCATTCACAAGGCCATGTGTTCAATCTCCAGCATCAGAATAAAACTGAAGTTAGAGATTAAGGTTTGTAAAATAAAACTACAAAGATCAAGACATAGTGGAACTGAATTGAGAAATGGGTAAATACATAAATGGATGAAACAGAATGGGGAGTTCATAAAAAGAATCACACAAAAATGGCATTTGCTTTTAGACATGGATCCCAAGAGAATTAGTGGTGAAAGAATAAACCTTTCAAAAATAACATTGAAACATATTGCAATCCATATGTAAAAATATAATATTAATAATAAATATAAGCCTTACACCTTATTCATATATCAATCAAAATGAATCCGAGATCTAAATGTAAATATTTAAAGTATAAAATTTTAGTCCGTTACAGTGGAGCACACCACTAATCCCAGCAACTCAAGAGGCAGAGATGGAAGGATCACAAGTTCAAGGCCAACAACAGCCTGCATAACTTAATGGAAACCTGTCTCAAAATAAAAAGCAAAAACAAAAAGTAAGAAAGTGCACTGAGAGGGCAGCTTAGTGGTAGAGCACTTCCAAAGCATATGTGAGATCCTGTGTTCAAATCATCAGTACCACAAATACTAATAATGATATATATGTCATAAAACAAAAAGAAATCTATCAGAGAAAATGTTTATAACCTGAGATTAGGAGGTTAGGTGGAGAGTTTTTAGATATAAAACCAAAAGTACAATCTATTTATTCTTTTAAAAAGTGAAAGGTGGATATATTTCATCAAATTAATAACAATAATAATAAAACTTTTGGTCTATGAAAGACATTGTTAATAGACGAAACCACAAGTTACATAATGGGACAAAATATTCGCAAATCATATATTTGGAAAAGAACTTGTACCCAGAACACATGGAGCTGTGCATTATAATAGAGTGCCTTTTACTAAAGGAATTGAGATAATCACTTAAGATTAGTTTTATATAAACACATAATTTGAGATTTATACTAGGGAAATGAACCTGCAATATAATTCTAAATGGACTAAAAATTACATAAGGAATGCTTTGAAAAAGAAATTAATTTATCTGAAGCCATCTTATGGGAAGTTCCTAAAATTAAATTTTACAGTTTGACACGAATATTCAAATTGATAAATAATATAGCTTATTTTTTAATTTTATTTGAATGCACTTCTTTTTCCTTAGTTTTCCTTGGGGATAATTGTAGATCTCAGATAAGACTGAGCACCAGCTTGCTTGTTAAATACACAATTTCTTTTGTTAGAAATAAAGAAGCCATTTTTATTTCATTGAGTTCCTGTAGTATTTCTTTACTGATAACTTTGTCCTTCTATTCTAAGACTGTAGATTATCTTACTGCATAAATTGAAAAAAGATTCACAGTCCTTTCACTTTTTCACAATTGGGAACTTTGAAGAAAGTTTAAAAATTTCTGTGTCAGAGAAATGTTTCTATGGCTGATGATGAAAATGTAGGAATTTTTAATTTTACCTTTTTTTTAAATTAATGTAGGGATTTGTACTTTCCTTTTTGGGAGTAGAAGATGAGTGTGCTATGATAGAAATTTCCTGAATTTCTAAGGTACCAAGATTTATATAACAATGTATTTTATTTTAAATTATTTTTAAAATCATCTTTTACCAAAATTATGAACTTTCTTTTAAGAGATACTCTTGAAATTTTTAATATTTTAACTAATACTTGAAATTGGGTCTACATCCAAGGAATATTTGGGAAAAATGCTATTTTTCCAACATTTTCAATAAATGTTACCACATTTCAGGACATTTTCATTTTACATGTGTACGATTTCTCACTAACTAAAAATAAGAAGTCTGTATTTAGTTTCTACCTACTTGAAAACATTGATTCAGTGTCTTATAAATAATATATAACCAGGGGACGATAACCTTGTAAAATGACTAATGATATTACAGTATCATTATCTTGTTCTTAGTGGCAAAACATTTTACTTCACCCACTCAGAGACAGATATCCAATGCTTCCTTGTGTTTCTTGTGCAATCTTGACAGGTTAAAATATTGATAGCATGGTTGTATTTTGTCACTGTCACTACTTTTCAGAAGGAAGTTTCATATGAACTCTTTGTTACATTCATGTAAGTGATCCGCATGTAGTAGATTGTTGTTGTTGTTGTTAGGTGCTGTCGAGTCGGTATCCGACTCATAGCGACCCTCATAGGGTTTTCAATGGCTGACTGTTTCGGGATTGCCTTGGGAGTGGATAGCCAAGTCCTTCTCCCATTTTTGCAGTGCTAGGAATCGAACTCGGGATCTCAGAGACTGCAGCGCAGCGCTCTACCAACTGAGCTAAATCCCAGCTGCATGTAGTAGATTAGTGGTATGATTTAAAGCAAATGCCATCATAAAATGTGATGTTAAATTGCTTTTTTAATAATATGTTTTCTATGGACTTATCTTAGATACACTTTTACCTAAAGAAGAAATTAAAGTGTGTTTATGTATTTGCAAAATAAATGGTTTTAAGGAGTAACATAAATGTTAATTTTTAATTGAAGCAATAAGTATTTGTAAAGCAATTTCCAAGCTAAAATACACAGACAATATTACATATGTGAATCAGTATTTTTACTTGTGTGAAAGGATTCATCCTTCTTTCAGATGATGATGATGATGATGATGATGATGATGATGATGATGATAATGTTGCTGTTGTTGTTGTTGTTAAGTGCCATGGAGTCAAGTCTGACTCATAGTGACCCTATGTACAACAAATGAAATATCACTTGATAGTATACCATGCCAGGCACAATTGTTAGTGCTTCCCTGATACTCATGGGTTTTTCAATGGCTGATTGTTTCAGCCATAGGCTACCATGTGCTTCTCCCTAACATACATCATTTGGTATTTCTGGTAGTCTCCCAGGTGGTCTTCCATGCAAGGGCTTATCAGGCCAAATCTGCTTAGCCTCCACAATCAGATGGGATCAGATGCCAAGGTGGTATGGCAGCAGACCACTATAATAATATTTGGACCTAATTCCACTCTAAGGAAAAATGTTAGTAGATGATAACATGTGAAATAGTTTGTTTTTATACTTTAACATCTTTTCCTCTTTTCATGGAGTTTCAGTGTTCATTACAATAATTATCAAATCTACTTTCAATTGGATTAGTTTCAAGTAGGCAATTTTTTCTTTGTTTTGAGTTTCCTTTTATTTTAATGTATTTATGTATGGTTTAGATATTTAAAAAATGTTCCAGTTGCATTAAGGTTTGGCAATAAATAAAAATTGTATGTGTGTATTTTTTGAGGTACTAGGGGATTGGGCCTAGGCAAATGCTCTACCAGTGAGCTGCACCCCAAGCCTCTTTCATATTTTTTATTTTTGAGAAGAGGTCTTACTACATTGTCCATGTTGCCTCTGGCCTCAAATTCATATCTTGATCTACCAGGTGTACCTCAATCTACCTTTACCTCAATCTACCAGGTTGGTGGTATTACAAGAGTAGACCGTGGGACCTGGATCTGTGTTTGTGTGTGTGTGTGTGTGTGTGTGTGTGTGTGTGTGATTTGTGGTTGTTTGTTGTTTGGTGCTGTCAAGTCATGTCTGATTCCTAGTGATGCTGATAGGGTTTTCAGTGGCTGATTTCCTCTCCCATTTTTGTGGTGCTTGGAATAGACTGCAGATCCTCAGGAATTACAGAGCAGTGCTCTGCCAACTGACCTAAAGTGCTTGTTTTTTTCTCTTTCTCTCCATATATATATATGTGTGTGTGTGTGTGTGTGTGTGTGTGTGTGTGTGTGTATACATACATACATATATACACACATACATATATATACATATATGTGTGTATATATATACATATATGTACAATATGATGTTTTGATGTTTGTGTTGCTGTTGTTGTGTGCCATCCAGTTGGGAACAACTCATAGTGACTCTATGTATAACAGAACAAAACACTACCCAACACTGTGCCATTCATAGGATCTTTTCCTGTTTGATCCCATTGTGGCAGTTACTGTCTTTCTTCTCATTTTGAGTCATGTCACATCACCAAAATGAGATTCCATGGCCTTTACTCCATTCCCATCATTAAGGTTGATTCTACTTTGAGGCAGTTATTCTTTCCTGTTTCTTGAATGCCTTCTAGCCTGGGGCTTCATTTTCCAACACTATATTTAACAGTGCTTCTCTGCTATTCACTGGCTAATCGTTTCAGGAGTGTGCTGTCTCTCTATAGTCTGTCTTACCTGGAAGTTCAGCTGAAACTTTTCCACCATGGGTGGCACTACGGTATCTGAAACACCAGTGGCATAGCTTTCAGCATCACAGCAACATTCAAGTCCCCACAGCATTAGAAGCTGACACATTGTGAAATGATTAAATCCAGATAATTAACATATCCATCACTTCACCCACCTTTCATTTTTCGTGATGAGGATATCTCTCAGATTTATCCTTTGTACAGTTTTTAAGTAGTCAGTACACTATTGTTGAATATTATCGCTATGCTGTGTGATAGGTCTCTAGAATTTTTTCATCCTAAGTAAATCTTTTTATCCTTCAAGTCAAATTTCCGTTTTCTTCCCTACTTAATCTTAGTATTTAGAATTCCATTTGAGTGAGATAGACTTAGTGGGGGATGGGGGAGTGGGGAAAGAAAGAAAGACAAAAATATTTTCAGGATTTCTGAATTCAGTTTCCCAAGGTCATTGGTATAGAAGACTTTGGAGAATACCATCATTAACCCTTTGTGAAACATTATGATCATCTAAAACATAGAAAAAATACTCTGTATATGTATCCTAAAAGAAAAACTAAGTTCTAACTAAGACTTTTTGGTTCTTCCTTTTGATATTACTTGGACAAGGAAATTAACCTATCCTCTCCCTGTTACAGTTTTAATTCCATTTTTTAGATTGATAATTTATGTCCAATGCACATGTATGTGCATTCACACACACAAACACTTGCATCAAAGTATTTAAGTTTGTACTTTCAAAATTTCTTTGCCTCACCATATATGAATTCCTTGTGTCTCAAGAATTTTTGGACAGTCAGTTGAGATAAATAATATGCAAATTATGAAATATAAGGCAAATTCAAGACCATATTGTAATTATTTAAAATCAAGGATCAACATGGTGATAAGTTAGGTGATTCTAATACCACCTTGAACACTCTGTCTTCACATAATGGAAAGTGGAAGAGCAAAAAGAAGACAATATGAGAGAGGTAGGAAAACTTGGCTTTTTATAAAAGAACTACCATTCCCTTTATATGGATCAAATTTCAACAAGAGTTTGGGAGAGGGTAAACATTCAAATCACAGTAATAGCTAAGACAGACAGAAAGAAATTTGAATTAATTTCTCTGTGATCTATATTTTAACATAAAGTAACCATGATTTTGGAATGTGATATGTAGAGAACACCTAGTACATGCCTACCACACACTCAATATGTTAGTTGCAAATTAATTACTGCTCCACCTGCAGCTGTAGATATGTGGCATCTGATCTGGTCAGATCTCAGAAATTAAGCAGGGTCGGACCTAGTTAGTACTTGGGTGGAGACTGCCTGGTAACATCAGGTGCTGTAGGCCTGGGAAAAGGACCAAGTAACCCACTCCCAAAAGTCAATCAGCCATTGGAAAGCCTCTGAACAGTAGAGAAGAACTGACAATAGTGTTTCCCCTGTTGTATGTGGGGTCATTATGAGGCAGATACCGACTCCAGGGTACCTAACAACAATTACTCTTCCAGTCTACTGATAGATTACTAATGAAATATTATTGTCAATGGGAGTGAAATGGTAAATCACTAACTTTCATTCTACTTTGTCTTTCAGTTGCTTTTATTCAACAAACACTAACATGAACAATGACCACCACGTCAGCTAATGCAATATATCAAGTTAAATGCGTCACTGATACCTTATGTTGTATATATAGGAACTACAATATTTACATTTTTCACAAAGATAGTTCACTTGCAGATTTATATTTTCTTTTTAATTCACTAGTATCCTTCCAAAAACTAGAAGTTGCCCTTAAATTTTTCACTTCCAAGACTCCATTTCTCCAAGTATCACCAATTTTCTTTTGTATCTGTTGAATATTTTTTGAAATCTTCTACTTCTCATCATTTCTATTACCTCTATCTAGTCTAAGCCCATTTTCCTTTTCTCCATAAACAAGGTGGCAATGCTATGCTTAAATTGGCTTCATCCTGTTTAGTCCTCTTCTAATCTTCACAGAATAATCTTTCTATTAAAGAGCATCATTATTCTTTTTAACTCTTGAAAAGCACTTAATGGTTTGTCATTGTTCTTAAAAATCCTAAAACTTCTTATGCAAGCTTATTAGCTCTTGCATATTTTCTTTGCAATCTCACCCTATCACATACATGTACCTTTTTTTTTCATTTTGTCACATCATGCTAACTACATTTTCTAAGTGTGTAATATTTCATACCCATCTTCTTCTGTACCCCGTACAAGTCATGCTACATCTGTCTTAGCGTCTTCCCGTAGGTTGACTATCCTTCCCTGAATCTCCATGATTTGGTCAAATTCCTCAATTGTGTTATATCACAGCACTATATAATTCTTTCATAACATTCACATTGCAGTTGAAATTTCCAGTTTTTTAGTATTTTTGTCTACATCATAAGACTCATATAGGAAGATATCAAAATCATCTTTACTTGTCATTTTATTCCAAGTTGCCAGGTAAATTGGCTGGGACATTTCCTATATTCAATAGATTTACTTATCAATGAATAAATGAATAAAATATTAAATGGAATGAGCAATATGAGAGAGAGAGAGAGAAAGAGTGAGAAAGAGACAGAAATGGAATGGGCTGAGGTACCAACATCTTTTTTAAGGACAAGCTTCCCATGGCCTAATTTTCTCCACAAGACCCCATCTTCTAAGCTTCCACCATCTTTCAGCCACACTATCAACTGGGAGGCCTTAAGAATTCAACAAATGAACCTTTGGGGAACATTTAACATCCAAACTGTAACAGTGAACCTTAACAGAACAGTTTATTTAAAGGAAATAAGAGTTTCCTATAGAGGAAGATATTATAAAGAGCTAGCCCAATGAAAGAAAGATGTTTAGTCAAATCTATGCTAAAATTATAATGGGTTTCTAGAGGAAGGAATTATCACAAGAACTGTGTGAGAAAAAAACACAGTATTTATTGATCCCAGTTTTTGATGAGATACTTAATCAAAAAGCTATAAGTCAACTCAAAACATGATAAGTACAATATATATTAGTGTAAACTCTTCAGAGCAGCCATTATTTCCTGTTTTAATACAACACAGAATATAGTGACGGTGTGCAGCAAACCATGGATATGCAATCATTATTATTTATTGGCTAAAATGGAAGTTATCATAAGTTCCTTATTCCTGTTCATTTTTATCATTTATCCTTTGACAAATTTCATTATATACCATTAGGGTCATTTACACTGATTTACACACCAGGATTAGGATACAGTCAGCATTACCCAGTAGATAAAGCAAATACCATGACCATGAAGAAGATAAAATCAAAATGCATTCAACTTTTCATATTTTTTTCAAATTCAGTTGCTAAGTCTATTTCCATTACAATTCATTCAGAGATTTTAAACCTAAATTTTCTATTCATAATATCCCCTCAGAGAGCAAATCAAGTAGATATTGAAGAGTATAATGCAATTATATTTGCATTTGCCTATGTAAATCAAGTTAATGTTATTCTGAATTATATTCTTTTATTAGACAAGTTATTGTACCTTGAACTATAAAAGTGAAGAATAAGTAGTAATTAAAGTTATAGTCCTCGTCAAGTACTTTATAATGTCCACGTTCTGTTTATCTTTTGGCTCACCTGGGCATACTCTAACACATCTCCAATAAACTTCCTCACAGAATTCTTATTCTACTATTGTTACTATTGTGGCCAGCACTTCATAAAACTGAATCTTATAGTCACTTTTCCCATATAAGTAAGGAAATTTTTATACTTAGTTTCAGTTAAGCATTTTGCATGACCTTTCCTGTCATCACCATCAATAAGAAAATGCACATTTAATAATAATGTTTAATATATAATTTTATAAAATATTGTTCTCATTATCTCAGATACTCTCATAATTTATTAGTGTTTTTCTGACTCTTTCTCTTCCTTCCCTAGTTAAGTTAGGGTCTCACTCAATGTTTTTCAATAGCTGAACTACCACAGCCCATTGTTGGATATTCTTACACATTTTGTCAAGTATCACACTGAATCAATCCAAGCATTTGGCTCTATGTTTGAATGTCAGGATTACCCAAACATTTTGGAAAAAAAAAGAAAAAAGAAAAAAAAATGAAACAACCATCTTCCCATTCCCTCCTCCCTCCCCAAATAAAACCCAGCTACATCAGCACACATTTGACACCATAGTATATGAATAACCAACTTTAAAATCAAGTGCACTTGAAAAGCAAATAGCAAACTAATTCCTTGAATCACTTCTTCATTCCAAAAGTGACTCTTCAGGGCTCTCCTTATTATCACCCCACTTTTCTTTCACAAGAACCCCACAGCATCTGAATTTCTGAACAATTTCCCATTCCTACGCATCCTACGCCATCCATTCTTACAGCTAAAAGAGGATTTAGAAATCCACTAACTCTATCCATCTTTTCTTTTACTATTCTCAAAAAATATTCCATGTTATATCAAAATTTTATGAGAGAACAGTCTATATTTGATCTCTTTAGCCTGCGGTTTATAACTCTGATTTTGGAACTTACCTGTGTGATGAACTCATCAACTGGGCTGTGGATGCTGTAGTGTCCTGCCTTGCTTTCCCTCTGGAACCAAAGAGCTCATTCCTCCTGCTGCTGGCAATAGTGCCTGCTGTCTCCTCCAATTTTGAGTGCTTTCTTGGGAAAAGGATTCTTACAGGAAACTGCCTTTTCCAATGTTAGGACCACCAACTGAAAGCACTCTCCATCCAAATGACTAATTAATGCAGTTATTTGGGCAGCATAACCTCTTCCCTTAATTTGAGACAACTGTGAAGGGACAGCCCAGGTCTAAGGAGCACCAAAGTTAGATGGAAGTGAAACTGGTAAAAAATAAATAAACAAACAAACTAGAGGAAAACATATTTAATTTTTATTTTCATCAAATGTGTGCTTCGCTTAGTTGATTTAATACCCTTCTATCCAAGTTTCTAAATTCAACTTTATCTAGAGTTAAATCAAAATCTTCTTTTTCCTCTCTTAGTAACTTTAATAGATATCTTACTTCAAAAAATAAGTTGTAAATTGCAAGTTGTAGATGGTAACACTAAAAATAAAGAATTTAAATGAAAGTATAATTTATTTGCTAGCACAGCACACACATGCCTCATTAAGTCTAAATTGTATTTCCCATTTATTTACTACAATAAAGTAATCTTATCTCTTTGCAAAATCTAATAATTCTATATAATTGATTGTAGAAGAAAGTAGAGGGGATGATAGCATTATGAAAAAAGACATTTCATTGTCTAAAACTATTGCTTTGGTACTTTCCCTTTAATGATAGAATGAATTATTAAAAGGTCTTATAGTGCTTTTAAAAATAGAATGTATCTTATTTTTCTCATATGAAAATTTCTGTTTATGGTGGCTAAAGGTTGCCATCATAATAAATATTGATATTTAATATTTAGAAGTTAAATATTATAAAATTTGAATTGCACCAGAAATTAATTTTACCAAAATGTTTCAACACTTGAGCATATATTTTTAGCGCCTTAATAGATTAAGGAAACTAAGATTAACCACCAGAAGTTCTCAGTTAATAGACATAAAAATTGCTACTGAATTTTTTAAATAATTTTCTTAACATTTGTAACAATGACGTTGTATAGTAGTCCTTAACTCAGCAGCTTTCAAATTTGATTTTAAGTGCAAACTTGTAATATTATGAAAGTAGCAATATATATGTGAGGGAAAAATGAATAAAGAAATAATGTAGTGCAGCAAGTGCCCCTGATCCAAATGCCCCATTTGTGAATGTATCATACGGAGTATATTATATTTGTGTGTTAGCCCTCCATTTTTGTCCTCTTATTTCTCCTCAACTAAAGTGCAAACACTATTAAATATTTTTAAACATATACTTGCTTTATTTCATGTTGTTAACAAGTAATTACTATGCCTATGTATCCAACTTAATTTGTTTGGGGCATGGTACAAACTTGCTTTTTTTTCAAATTTGACATTGTTTTTATTTTCTGTATTTTATTTCATCTTGACTATGACTTTTAAGCCTGCAGCCATAGCCCTGTGGCATCCAGTCCAGTCAGATCTCGGAAGCTAAGCAGGGTCAGGCCTGGTTAGTACCTGGATGGGAGACCGCCTGGGAACACCAGAAGCTGTAGGCTTGGGAGAAGGACCTGGTAACCCCCTCCCAAAAATCAATCTACCATTGAAAACCCTATGAACAGCAGAGAAGCACTGAAAATAGTGTTTCCCCTGTTGTACAGAGGGAATATGAGTCGGATACCGACTCCACGGCACCTAACAACAACAATGACTTTTAAAATCAAGTCTATTATGCATGACCATTTGAGTTGGTTCAGATATTTTAAAAGAATAATACTGTAATAATCTTTTCAAATAAATACTCAATACTGATGATAAAATATAATTCAGTTAAATCATTATATATATTTTCAATGTATATATTTTCAATGTAGATAAGTTTTTCTAAAATATATGTCAGAAAGCAATATATTAAAAATTAGATTCAAAAATTCAAATGCATCAGAACTATCACTTCATGAAAAAGAACTTAAAGATGAGAAAGCCATGCACTGAGAGGTAATATTAAGTATATATATGATTGGATGTCCTCTGTGGTTTTTATAAATGTAAGTACTTTTTAAAACAATACAATTTGTTTTCCCAACTGGTTTTACCAATTCACATTTTTACAGCAGCTACACATTTTCATCAGCACTTAGTTTACAGATTATTAATCTTTGCAAGACTGGTACATAGCAAAATAAAAATATAGATTAGCTTTATATTTGCCTAACTATTAACAATATGGATTATTGGTTGTATGTTTCTTACCATTTGTATTTTCCTGTTATTTTATATTTATAAATTATATACAATAATATGAACTACCTATTATATTTATTTTATATTCTATATGTATTATATACTTATATCAATAATATGTATATAGATATACATGTATCTATGTAATATATCCTCTACATATCTGTCAGCTTGTAGTTCTCTGGGGGCTTTTGTGTTACTGTGATGCTGAAAGTTATGCCACTGGATATCTTAGATACCACTAGGGCTACTCATTGTAGACAGGTTTCAGCTGAGCTTCCAAACAAGACTGGCTCGGGAGCAGGACCCAGCAGTCCACTCCAGAAATAATTTGCCATTGAAAATCCTATGAATAGCAGAAAAATATAGTCAAATATAGTACCAGAAAATGAGCCCCCTTGGTTGGAGGGTATTCAAAAGATGATTGGGGAAGTGTTGACTCCTTAAAGAAGTGTTGACCTTAATGATGGGAATGGAGTATCACCTCTGGGTATTCTTATTGGATATATATCACAATTAGTGAGCAAATATTGATACATTATTATTAATTAAAGTTAATTTTTGATTTCATTTGCTTTTCCTTTATGTTGTTTTTCTCTTCCAGGACCCCTTGAGGACACAATATTTAGTAATGTAACCAAGCTCTTCTTCATTGACAAATTCTTATTTTAATGAACTTCATTGACTTGAGGAGTCATCTCAGGTACTTTAGGAGATTTCCATCTATTGAAACTTGTCTGATATATTCGCCCATGATCATATAAGGACTATGAGTATTGGGAAGATTAGAGTAGTACTACATATTTTTGCTACATCATTTATATAAATTTTTAATATTTCTTAGTGGACAATATTTTGTAATATATATCACTTAATAGAGGGTATTATATGCTAATGTCTATGTCTCCCACATCTGTCAGTTTGCTGTCCTGTGGGGACGTACGTGTTGCTATGATAATGAAAACTATGCTACCAGTATTACAGATACCAGCAGCATCACCCATGGTGGACATGTTTTAGCTGAGCTTCCAGACTAAGATGGACTAGAGAGCAGGACTTGGCAAGCCACTCCCCGAAAAATTAGCTATTGAAAACTCTAAAAATAGCAGATATAGTTCCAGAAAATGAGCCGCCCAGATTGGAAGGCACTCAAAAGACTATGGAAGAGTTGTCTCCTGAAAGTAAAGTCTACCTTAATGACAGGAATGAAGTAAAACCCCAGGGACTTCCATTTGTTGATGTGGCATGATTCAAAATGAGGAGGAAAAACTGTACACATCAATTAATAATTGGAACATGGAATGGACATAGTGTGAATCTATGAAAATTAGAAATCATCATAAGGGAAATGAAGTGCAAAAATATTGACATTATAGGTATCAGTGAGCTAAAATAGATTGGCATGGGCCTTTTGGAATCAGATAATCATATAGTCTACTATGCTAAGAATGACAAAGAGAAATGGGATTGCATTCACCATCAAAAAAGACATCTCAAGATCTATCCTAAAGTACCATGCTGTCAGTGATAGAATAATATCTATATGCCTATAAGGAAGGCCAATTTTATGCCTATGATTCAAATTTACTTACCCATCACTGAGGCCACATATGAAGATAGGGAAAATTTTTATCAGTTTTTGCAATCTAAAATAGATCAAACATGCACTTAGAATGTACTGATAATTACTGGTGACTGGAAAGCAAAAGTTGGACACTAAGAAGAAGGCTCAGTGGCTAGAAAATATGCCCTTGGTGACAGAAACAATGATGGAGATCACATGACAGAATATTGTCAGAATAATGACTTTTTCATTAGGAGTACCTTTGGTTCCACCAACATAATTGGTAGCTCTACAAATAGAATTCACCAGATGAAACATAAAGGAAGTAAATTCACTACATTTGTCAAAAGAGATGTTGGAAAAAAGCTCAATTTCAGAACCAGACAAGGTGCTAATTTTGGATCAGACTATCAACTGGCCCTATGCAGATTCAAACTGAAGCTGAAGATAATTAGACAAGTGTACAAGAGTCAAAGTATGAGTAGATCCTCCCTGAGTTCAGAGACTACCACAAGGTCGGGTAAAATGCACTAGACACTAGTGATAAAAGACCAAATGAGTTCTAGAATTTCAAAAACTTCCTTCATGAGGAAATCAAAATGTTTTAAAAAGACAGGAAAAAGAGAAAAGACCAAATTACATGTCAAAAGAGACTCTGGCACTTGCCCTTGAACATCAAGAAGCTAAAGTAAAAGGAGGACATGATGAAGTTAAGGAACTAAGCAAGATTTCAAGGGGAAGCTCAAGAAGACAAAATCAAATATTTTAATGACATGTGCAAAGGGCTGGAGATAGAAACAAAAAGGGAAGAACACACTCTAGTTTTCTCAAACTTAAGGAACAGAAGAAAAAAATTCAAGACTCCAGTGGTAATAGTGAAGGATTCTGCAAAGAAAATTTTAAATGAGACAGGAAACCTCAAAAGAAGATGGAAGGAATACACAGTCATTATCCAAAAAAATTGATGGATGACCAATCATTTCAAGAGATTGCATATGATCAGGAACCAATGGTACTGAAGGACAATGTGGAAGTTGCCTTCAAGGAATTGAGGAAACACAAGGCTCCAGAAATTGATGGAACACAAATAGAGATGTTTCAATAAACAAGGGTAGCACTGGAAGTGCTACTGTGTTTATGCCAGAGATATGGAAAACAGCTACCTGGCCAACTGACTAGAAGAAATCCATGTTTGTGCCTATTCTCAAGAAAGAGGATCCAACCAAATGTGGAAACCACTGAATTATATCATTAATATCACACACAAGTAAAATTTTACTAAAGATCATTCATGGAAGAAGGACGTGACAATCCACTCCTGAGGCAATCCCAAAACAATTACCCATTGAAAACCCTATGAGGGTTGCTGTGAGTCAGACAGGACTCGATGGCACCTAACAACAACAACAACAACAACAACAAAGATCATTCAAAAGTGATTGCAACAGTGTATAGATAGGGAACTGTTGGAAAATAAAGCAGAATTCAGAAGAGGACATGGAATCAGGGACATTATTAATGATGTCAAATGGATTTTGGCTGAAAGCAGAGAATACCAAAAAGAGTGTGTCTATATTTTATTGACTATGCAAAGGCATTTGACTGTGTGGATCACAACAAATTATGGATAACATTGCAAAGAATGGGAACACCAGAGTACCTAATTGTACTCGTGAGGAATCTGTACATGGACCAGAAGGCAGTCATTCAAACAGAACAAGGAAACACTGATTGGTTTAAAGACAAGAATGGTGTGTATCTGCACTGTATCCTTTCACCATACCTCTTTAATTTCTATGATGAGAAAATAATCCAAGAAGCTAGACTTTATGCAGAAGAATATGATGTTATGATTGGAGGAAGACTCATTAACAACCTGCATTATGCAGATAACCCAAGTCTGTTTGCTGATAGTGAAGAGGATTTGAAACATTTACTAATGAAGACCAAGGAGCACAGCCTGCAGTATGGATTGTGCCTCAACATCAACAAAACAAAAATCCTTACAACTGGGTCAGTAAGCAACTTCCCGATAAACTGAGAAAAGATTGAAGTTGTCTAAGATTTTGCTTTACTTGGTTCTACAATGAATGCCAATGGAAGCAGTACTCAAGAGATCAAAAGATGCATTGCACTGGGAAAAACTGTTACAAAAGACCTCTTTCAAGAGTTGAAAAATGAATGTGTCACATTAAAGATGAAGGTGTGCCTGACTGATGCCATGGTGTTTACAGTTGCATCACATGGTTGTAAAAGCAGGATGTTGAATAAGAGAGATGATAGAATAAACAATGCTTTTGAATTCTGGTGCTGGAGGCAAATATTGAAAATAGACTGCGAAAAGGACCAACAGATCTGTCCTTGAAGAAGCGAAACCAGAGTGTTTCTTGGAAGCAAAATGACTAGACTGAGTCTTATGTATTTTGGACATGTAGTCAGCAGGGACCAATCCCTGGAGAACCACATCATACATAGGAGAGTGGCAAGTCAATGGAAAAAAGGAAAACCCTCAACTAAATGAAAAAAAGGAAAACCCTCAACTAAATGGATTAATACAGTGTCAGCAACAATGGGCTTAAACATAAGTAAGATCGTGTGGCTGACAAAGAATCGGGGAATGTTTCATTCTGTTGTACATGGGTCACTATGAATCAAACCTAACCCAAAGACACCTAACAACAACAAAATATCTGTGTGATTTGAAATAATAAGATATAAACATTTACAAGCTCCCACTCACTTAAATGTCCATATATTCCTTGCCAAAGTGCCATTACTTTCACTTAGTTGTTGTTAGGTGCCATCGAGTCATGTCCAATTCATAGCACTCCTCATAAGGTTTTCAATGGTTGTTTCAGGATTGCCTTGGGAGTGAATTGCCAAATCCTTCTCCCATTTTTTGTGGGACTCGAACTCAGGACTTCAGAGACTGTAGAGTGGCACTCTACCAAATGAGCTAAATCCAAGCCACTTTCTTTTAGAGGTAGACGCTATTCTGAAATTTACAGTTGCTTTAATATTTTCCCTTATATTTTTTCTGTCAAAGACCATGAAAATGGGAGAAGCATATGGCAGCCCACTCTTGAAACAATCCCTATATAATCAGCTATTGAAAACTCTATGAACAGCAGAAACACTGACATAGTGTCAGGGAGTGTTTCCTTCTGTAGTACATAGGGTCCATATGATTTGGACTGACTCAATGGCATATAACAACAAAAACATCAAAAACTGCATCCTTTAAGATATGACTTCCATTGATCTATTTGAATGATCCATAAATGAAGACATTAGGACAATTCATTGTGTAAATTTTAAAATCCATTTGTATTTTTGTGTGGAGACATACATAAATTTTCATAGATATATGAGACTGTTGTCTAAATATGGAACAAATACATGCCAATGAACATTTAGTTATTTTATGGTTTTTGCCATAATAAACAATATTATTATGCATATCTGTTGGTTAAATTCTAAGAAACTTAATCTATGGATCATTGGCTATAATTGTGTTCAATTTTATGAAACCATACAAAATGTAAAAGCTTTCACAATATAGCACTACCAACAGAATTTTAAAGTTCTAATTGATCTATACCATCATGTGGTATTATCGAACATATTAATATTTATGCATCTGGTAGATATATAGTCTGTAGTTTTTTGCACTCAATTACCAATGCAGTAAGAACCAATACTTATAGCTGTTCTTGATCATTTAGCTTTATTGTTTGTCTTGATTTCTCTTTTTTCTTATTCACATAAAGGAAATCTTGAAGTTTTCTGGGTAAACACTAGCCTTTGGTGTCCATTGAAATATCTGAATATTGAAGACAAGACTAGTGTAAGGGAAAAATAAAAAACTTAGAGTTTATACATTAAATGGTGTATCGTGACATCATGGGAGGAGCTATGGTTTCTTGCTCTAAAAAAGTAAAGTGGGTAATATCATATGGTGCCATGGGCTGGAAATATGGAGCATTTCAGAGGAGAAGAGAAATGTCTTTCTGGGCAACTTGGCGTACTCCTTTAGTCCCAGCAACTACGAAGGCCAATGTAGGAGGATTGTGAATCACGGGACAGAGATAGCCTGTCTGACTTAGGTAGACCTAGTTTCAAAAATAAATAAATAAATGAGGGGCTGGGGATGCAGCTGGGTTGCAGAAACCTTGCTTAGCACGTGGGAGCCCTGAATTCAACCCTCAGTAATGAAAAAAGGAAGAGAAAGAAAAATAAATAAATAAATAAATAAGAGAAAGAAGGTCTATAAGTCGTAATAAGGAGCAAAGAATAGAACCATTCATCTCTATAGCAAGTGATTTAAGTTGAATTGGAGAGAAATCACCACATCTTGAGATAGCAGTACTTTATAAACTGCGTCCTTTCAGAATAGCCAGGTTTCATTTAGGGAAAGAAGTGAAAAGAGTGATTAAAAAACACAAAAGAAGAAAATGCTTACTGACGATGAGATATAAGTTCTAGAAAGATCCATGGGAAGGTTCTCATATTTCCAGAGGGATAATAAATGGGTTTCTGTAGTTCTGTAGAGCAATAGATATGTAAGGCTACGAGAAGTTGAGATCTGAGAGCAGTCTTGGGTATTTAGGATTTTTTGTGTTGATTGATACAAATATGCAAAAAAGCACAGTGGGATTAGTCTTGGTCTCATGAACTTATTTTTCTGGGACTAGGTATTAAGATGAGTTGATAGGTGAGGGTAATTTTTTGAAGAGCAAGGAGAATACTGTGATATCCCTCCTTGTCCTCTAATAGCAGCCTGGAAGCCAGGCATGGGATGATGTTATCAAGGGGACAAGAGTGCAGGTTCTCTCTCCTTATTTGAAATGGGCTTCATTAAGGGAATTACACAGCCACATCTTAAAAGAAATGCATTTATATGAAAGAATTGTTCAAGGGGAAGTATTATGAAGGAAGATTTTCTATAAATAACTAATTTAAAATTGAAATAAACTGAAAGTGTCCTTAGAGACAACTTTATGAACCAAAAGAGTTGATCTACGAACAAATCCAATAAATACTACATCAAAGTTCAGATAATTCTGAAGGTGCAACTGGTCCAAATATCTCTTGCCAAATAACCTTGTGTCATTTTAAAGCAAAGTAGTGTAGATGATTTCTTTTCTGTTGACTTTTGGCAGATGAAATAATAAACTGCAGGCATGAGTCAAGTAATATATTATTTATTCTCAGTACAAATAAAATGTGTAGTAGTACTATTTCTTGCTTTGTTTCAGTGTGTATTTGAGGATGGTACAAGAAAATTTAAAAAAATAGTACTCAGAGTTCTTTTAGTACCTTTAAAAGCAGTTTTGTATCTAACTAGAAACATTGATAGAAATCCTAAAATTAAAATAGCCATTAGATGCTAAAAATATGAGTTCAGTGGAATCTAATAAAACTCATGCAGACACCACCAAAGTTATTTATTTGGAGCTCACTGACTCTCAGAAAAAGAGAGAAATTCCAATACTAGATAGCTCTCTTCTGTCATTTAGGGCAAACGCAAGATCAGTGAAAATCAGATGACTCTCTTTATCCAGTTAAAAATGCAGCTGTAGAGATAAAAAGGCTCCTGTGTTTGGAGAACAAGGTAGGGCAAATATTAACTCCTGACCTTGGTTGCTTAAGTGAAGAACTCAAAGTCTCTTCTTTTTCTGATGATTTCCTTCACTCCTTTTCTATCTCCAGTGCCCTCTCTTTCTTGAGTGCACACACGCATACATAGGTACAAATGTGCCAAACTTTCTGTCGTTATTTCCATCATAGAGTCTTTATATATTTGGATGGTAAGCTACATGAAAATTTATAAATATGAACAATTAAGAACATTTAACAATATTTAACAGTATTTAACAGTAAGCCTGTAAGTAAGTCAAGAATAGTTGTGGGTTACTTAATGAACTTCTCAGCTCATGGAAACAGGCCATTACAGAGTTTCAACATCTTGCAAACTTCCTAGGGTACTTACACAAACATGGATGGTATAGTTCAATCAGTTGGCATGTCCCTTGATTCAATCAAATGACTGGTAAGTGTGAGGTACATGAGATTGCTGGTGGCATTGCACAGCATACTATTATAAGTAGAAAGGATAAACCATAGGATTATGATGAACATTATAGCATAATAAATGGCTAAATCATTATGATAGTCATTTATTATCATTACCAGGTACTGCATACTATTGTTGTTGTTGTTGCTGTTAGGTGCCGTGGAGTCGGTATCTGACTCATAGCGGCCCTCATCAGGTTTACAATGGGTGACTGTTTCGGGATTGCCTTGGGAGTGGATTGCCAGGCCCTTCTCCCATTTTTGCGGTGCTGGGAATTGAATTCGGGACCTCAGAGACTGCAGCGCAGCACTCTACCAACTGAGCCAAAAATACATGTTTTACATTTATATGATTGGAGTACATGGGGTTTTTTTTTAGACCAGTATTGCCATAAACATGTGAATAATGTATTGCTCTGCCTTATGGTGGATAAGACATCACTACGCAAATGGACTTTTCAGCTCCATTATAAACTTATGCGACTACTATTATACCTATGGGCATTCATTAACCAAAACATCATTATGTGGTACATGACTGTATTCTAGTTTTCCAAAATTTCTCAGAAAGAAATTTACTTTTATCTATTTCATTCTCCATTGAAATTTGCATAAGGATGCAACAGTTTTATGTTGTATTCTTTCAACGAGTTATGAATTCTTAATAAGAATCCATTTTATGTCATCAGTGGTAAATGACAGAGACAGCTATACAGAAAAATTGTCCGCAATATCTGAACTTTTAGGTAGGATATATTTGGATTGATGGTTTCTCTTATGAGTCAAAGAGAATATTAATTACAAGCCTTTATGAAAATAAAGGATAAAATTGTAAAACACCCTCTGATAATTAAGACTATGACCAAGTATAAAGAGTCCTGAATTCTGTTGACACTCCCATGAAGGCCATAGAATGTTGTGTCTTTTGGGAAGTCAGAACAATTAGCATTCCCTATTTTAAGTGTGTTTCAAGGAAACAACAGCCTAAGCATTATCCAAGAGTTTGACAGAAATGCAGTCTCAAGTTTCAACCCAGGTATACCACTGAATCTTATCTAAACGTTAATAAGATCCTCTGGTGATTTGTTTTCACATTCTAGTTTGAGAAGAGTTGTCATTGAAGACACAGAAGAACACCTGAGTTAAACTGGAAAGAAATGAATATACTTGGATGCCATTCTCTAAGCATTTCCAGAATTCCTTGAAATTTTAATGAAAATAAGCAGTTGTTTTTATTTTGTAAAAATCATATCCCTAAGAAACTGAAATCTTCTTCACCTCATACTATGAACCAATTTATAAAACTATATAAGGAAAATGTGATTCGTTTTGTTCTTGTAATCATTAAGCCATATGCTTATTAATTAACAGTCTCCATACTTATGAATGTTGTTGTTGTTGTTGTTGTTGTTGTTGTTGTTGTTGTTGTTGTTGTTAGGTGGTGCTGTCCAGTCAGGTCTGACTCATAGCGACCTTCATAGTAGAAAATGACAATCAGAATAAATTGTCAGTTTCTTAGAATAAACAGTAAAAAAGTTTCTTGTAAGTCTGATACTTGAAAGAAGACTATATTTTTCAGGTTTTCAAAACAATTTTTGTAGTAGCTCACTGTACTGTTCAATTGAACAAGATTTAACACATTTGCTCAACACTTAGTATACAGTTTGAGAATAGTCAACCTTAAGATAAAATATGTAGAATTGCTATGGATTTGAATAATTGGAAATAATATTTTTAATCATCATATATTAAAAAATTAATATTATATAGTACTCTTCTGAAATGGGCTGGGATTTAGCTCAGTTGGTAGAACGCCACTCTGCAGTCTCTGAGGTCCTGAGTTCAATTCCCACCACCGCAAATATGGGAGAAGGATGTGGCAACCCACTCCCAAGGCAATCCCAAAATGATCTGCCATTGAAAAACCTATGAGGGTTGCTATGAGTGGGACATGACTTGACGGCACTTAACAACAACAACAACTTCTGAAACAGGGAATATGTACCTCATTTAGATTATGATCTGTTTGGTTGTGATAATACTGAATTATATACTCTGGTGATGTGGAAAATAGGATTTTTTTTTCATACTAGGGATTAAACCCAGGGTCTTGCATTAGGCACAGGCTCTACCACTGGGGTAATCCCCCAATTAAATTTTTTTTTAAATTTTTATTTGGGACAGGATCTCACTAAATTGTACAGGCACCTCTGGCCTTGAACCTGCAATCCTCCTGATGCAACCTCCCACCTTGCTGGGACTACAAGCATGGGCCATGGATCTGGCATAGTTTATATTTTTAACTACCAGTTTTACTAAATGCATCATGGATGTGCAGTATAAATATAAATATAGTAATTATAGGCTCTACAATTCTTATGGTATATCTCTAGTTATCCATTTATATATTCATTATTTATAAATTAAAATCTAAAATTTGAGACAGTTTTCAATAGGCAAGTGTAACAACCACATAACTTTTAATCATACTTGCCAAAATATTTTGTGTACTTTAACTATGTCTAATTTTTTAAAAATAAGATGTACCTAAATGTTGTCAGATAAGAGAACATGACATGAAGCTTAATACTTCCGACTAAATTTCAGACAGATAGACCTTTGCTATGTATAGAAAAAAACAGTAACCATTTGTAAATTTAGGTGGTAGTGTAAACCAAAGATGGGAGATTGGGCCATCCATGGCAAAGGAAACTGTGTGTAATGATAGTTGGTAAAGATAAGAAAAACCATTATCTGTGTTATTTAGTAGTTATAATAGCAGCAGCCAGAATAATAAACCTCAGCAGCATATGCAATAAACTTATGAATATCTTGAGCTGGGATCTTTTCTGAAATCTTTGCTTCAAATTCTCTTACAGAAGTATGTCTGTTGTTAGGCAACTTTTTTGATTTTTAGTCTTAAGATTTACATCTGATATTTAGCAAAGCTTATTAATCTTCCTCTGACTTATATTCATAGGACTTTAGAAAATAATTATTTGAATAGATTTTTCATGTAGAAGGCACAGTTAGAGTTTTAAAATGTACCTTTTGATGAATTGTCCTAAAATCCAAATAGAATAGTAGAATGGTTTGGAAACAGTAAAATGTTAGAGTTATGCAGTACAGATACTCATTTTTCTTTTCTCTCTATTTTGTTTTTTTTGTGTGTGTCTGTGTGTGTGGTATTGGAGGGGTTGAACCCAAGGCCTTGCACATCCTCAGCCAGTGCTCCATAACTGAGCTGCACCCCCAGACCCATTTTTATTTTTTATTTTATTTTTAAAAAATGAATACAGCCAAATGCTTTAATATATCTTTTACAGGACACATCTTGAAGTCAACAAAAAAAGTAAGGATATAGAGTGATTGGTACATAAGTAAGAACTACATTCTTGAATAGAAAAATGCTTATTTGTAAGTATAAATAAGTAAAATATTTAATCATAAAGAAAACTTCTTTAAATTTTTTTTTTTTTCGGTACTAGGGGTCGAACCCAGGGCCTCACGTTTGCCTCTTTGCAAGTGCTGGACCTCTGAACTGCACACCCAGCCATTTTTTTTTTTTACTTTATTTTGAGACAGGGGCCCCCTAAATTATGCAGACTGCCTTTGTTCTCGAACATGCTTCCACCTCCCCAGCCTCTGGGTTTACAAGTGTGGGCCACTGCGACTGTCTCAAAAACTTCTATGAAGCTTTGAAAGCAAGAATTGTAGCAGTTACATGTTCAGTAATAAGCTCAATAATAATTTCAACTACTTGTAAATTAATAAATATTCCCATCTAACCTTTGAATCAAAGATGAATTAAGAGTGAGACTTCAGACTTTATATAAACTTTTTAAAATAGAAATATTTACCACATAATCTATGGAACATAGCAAAAGCATGCTTTCTTTTTTCTATTTCTTTTTTCTGTCCTCCCTCTCTCCACCCTTCCCACTCCCCTTTCTTCCCTCCCTTTCTTTCTTTCTTTGCAGTAATAGGGGGATAAATCCAAAGGTTTTTATTTATTTATTGTTTTGGAGGCAGTGTCTTGCTAAGTTGCACAGGCTGCCTCTGGACTCAAAATTGTTATACTCCTACCCATGCCTAGCAAGTCGCTGACATTAAAGATGTGGCCCACTGCACTGGTTCATAATAATTTTTTCTAAAATTAAGTTTAAAACGTTTATTATAATCATGTAATAATGATCAAGCTTACATTGTTGGAAGATGGAAAACATAGTTGTTATGGTTTTTAAAATCCCATGGAATGTTACATCCTAAGATAAAACTAAATTTCATTTACAAATTCATCTTAATTACAATGACCACGTTAAAAAATGAGGAAAAAATACGTAGAAGTTAATAATTTAAAATGTTATTGATGATTGTTTAAAAAATCATTTAGTTTTCTTAGGAGGATTTTTTAATTGTTTATGTTTTAGAAGAAATTGCTATTTAATAAATAGGTGTTTATACTTTGGAAAGGAAAAACCCATAGAAATCAAATGTAGATGAACTAATTTTTTATTTTATTATTTTTTTTTGAAATGGCAAACCAGTTTTTATAAGTAGTACTACCAAGTATTTCATCTGGCTTATACCAATTCCACCTTTTTTTTTATTAGAAATTTTTAATGTACATTTTAATGTGATTCATTCTGACATGCTTTTCATTGTGACATTTCCATATATGCATTTTGCTGTACATTATACATATAAGTTCCCCCTTACCCTCTTGTGTGATTCCTCCCCCTGACCCCCCACCACCACCACCAAAGACTTCTCTTCCATTTGCTTGTCTTTTTATGGTAATATTTTTCTATATATCCTTGGGTTCCATTTCTGTTTAAGATAGAAACTTTTTCTGTAGTGAACTTTTACATTGTCAGAACTATTACATGAATTTTCTAGACCATCTATAATAATACCATTCTTTGCCTTTTTTAATGTTCCAACCTTTGTATAACATTTTTTCCTACTTATAATTTTGACTCAGCTCCCACATATGAGTGAGAACATGTGGTATTTCTCTTTCTGAGCTTGTGTTCATTCACTTAAAATAATTTTCTCCAAATCCATCCATTTTGCTGCAAATGGCATTATTTCATTTTTTTTATTGCTGAGTAGTATTCTACTGTGTATATGTACCATAGTTTTTTTTATACATTCTTCTGTTGTTGGGCACTTTGGTTGATTCTATATCCTTGCTATTGTGAAAAGTGCTGCATTGAACATGGAGATGCAGGTGTCTCTGTGCTATGATGACACATCTCCCTTTGGGTAAATTCCCAATAGTGTTATACCTGGGTCATACAGTAGATCAATTCTTAGTTTTTTAAGATACCTCCATATTGGTTTCAAGAGTGGTTGGACCAATTTATAGCTGCACTAGCAATGTAAGAGTGTTCCCTTTACTCCACAACCTCACCAACATTTGTTGTTATTTATTTTATTGCTTTTGGCCATTCTTACTGGTGTAAGGTGAAATCTCAGAGTGGTTTTAATTTGCATTTCCGTAAGGCTAGGGATATTGAGCATTTTTTAATGTGTTTCATGTCTTTACGGACCTCTTCATTTGAGAACTGTCTATTCAGTTCCTTTGCCCATTTGTGTATTGGGTTGTTTTCTTAGACATTTTTCCCTTCTTTATAAATTTTGGTAATTAGACATTTGTCTGATGTATAGGATGTGAAAATTTTTTCCCATTCGGGGGGGGGTTCCTTGACTCTGTTAATTGTTTCCTTTGCTATACAGAAGCTTTTTAATTTCATGTAATCCCATTTATCTATTCTTATTGCAATTTCTTGAGCAATTGGAGTCCTATTAAGGAAATACTTTCCTATGCCTATATGATGGAGTGTATTACCTATCTTGTCTTGTATTGTTTTAAAGTTTCTGGTTTCATGTTGAGATCCTTTGTCCATTTTGAATTAACTCTTGTGCATATTGAGAGATGCAGGTTGGTTTTCATTTTTCTACATGCGGATGCCCATGTTTCCCGGCACCATTTATTGAAAGGGTTATCCTTTTTCTGGTTTACTTGCTTTGTTCCTTTGTCGAAAATAAGGTGGGTATATATGTGTTGAGGTATTTCTGGCACTTCTGTTCCAGATATCTTCAGGATTCATTGCCCTATAGTATAGCTTGAAGTCAGGGATTGTGATTCCACCTGCATTAGTTTTGTAGCTTAAGAGTGTTTTGGCTATATGTGGTTTTTGGTGATTCCATATGAACTTTTGGATCAGTTTTTCTATTTCTATAAAGTCAGTCAATGGAATTTTAATGGGGATTGCATTAAATCTGTAAATTGCTTTTGGTAGGATAGCCATTTTTACTATATTAATTCTCCCTCTCCAGGAGCAGGGAAGGTCCTTCCATTTTTCAGTGTCTTCTGCTATTTCTTTCTTTAATGTTTTGAAAATTTCCTTATAGAGATCTGAAGGGTCTTTTGTTAGATTGACTCTACGGTATTTAAATTTCTGGTAGGCTATCGTGAAAGGTATTTTTTCTGAAATTTCCTTCTCTTCCTGTTTACAGTTGGTCTGAAGAAAAGCTATTGATTTTTGCGTGTTGATTTTATATCCTGCCACTTTGCTGAAGGAGTTGAATAGATCTAAAAGTTTTCTGGTTGAGGTTTTGGGGTCTTTTAGGTATAGAATCATATCATCTTCAAATAAGGATAATTTGACCTCTCCATTGCCAATCTGTATCCCTTTGATTTCTTTCTTTTGTCTGATTGCCATGGTGAGGACTTCAATTACTATGTTAAATAGAATAGGAGAGAGAGAGAGGACATCTTTGCTTTGTTCCAGATCTAAGAGGAAATGGTTTTAGTTTTTCTCCATTTAGTAAAATGTTGGCTGTAGTTTTGTCATAGATGGCTTTTATGATATTAAGGTATTTGTCTATTATACCTATCTTCTCCACTGTTTTTATCATGAATATGTGTTGCACTTTGTCGAAGGCCTTTTCAGCATCAATTGAGATGATCATGTGGTTTTTGTTTGCCAGTTTCTTGATATGTTGGATTACATTAATTGACTTCTGTATGTTGAACCAGACTTGCATCTCTGGTATAAATCCCACTTGGTCATGGTGAATAATCTTTTTCATGTGCTTTTGGATTCTGTTTACCAGAATTTTATTAAAAATTTTCTTATGTAAATTCATAAGGGAGATGGGTCTATAATTTTCTATCTTAGATGAATCTTTTCCTGGTTTAGGTATCAGGATGATGATAGCTTCATAGAATGAATTTGGGGCATTCTCTGCTTTTCTACTTTTTGGAATAATTTGAGGAAGACAGGTATTATATCTGCTTTAAAAGTTTGGTAAAATTCTGTTGTGAACCCATCAGGACCTGGACTCTTCTGTGTTGGGGTACTTTTTATTACCTTTTCTATTTCCAAATATGTAATGGGCTTGTTTAGGTCAGTTATGTCTTCTGGGATTAGCTTTGTAACTCATATGTGTTAATACATTTATTCATTTCTTCTGAATTTTCATATTTTTGGGCATACTATTTTTCATAGTACTCTATGACAATATTCTGTACTTCGTTGTAGTCAGTGGTTATGGACCCATTTTCCTTTGTAATCCTTACTATGTTAGTTTTTTCCTTTTTCTTTTTGATGAGATTGGCCAGAGGAATATCGATTTTATTAATCTTTTCAAATAACCATCTCTTAATCTTATTAATTTTTTGAATTATCTCATTAGATTTTAGTTGAGATATTTCTCCCTTTATGTAATTTCTTTTTGGATGTTCCTTTTAGGATTGATTTTTTGTTGGATTTCTAGTGTCTTAAGATGTGCCATTAGGTCATTTATTTGGCTCTTCTTTACCTTATTGATGAAGGCCCTTAATGCTTCCCTTTTAAAACCAGTTTTGCTGTATCCCATATGTTTTGATTGGATGTGTTTTCGTCATCATTTGACTGCAGGAGTTTTTTAAAGTACATTTTGATTTCATCAACAACCCATTGGTCATTTGGCAGTGTATTATTTAGTCTGCATGAGTTTGTAAAATTTCTGGAATTATTCTTGCTCTTGAGCTCCAATTTCATCCCATTATGATCTGATAAGGAACAGGTATAATTTCCACTTTCTATATTTGTTGAGGGAATTCTTATGGACTAGCATATGATCTATCTTAAAAAACGTTTCAGGTTGAGCTGAGAAGAATGTGTATTCCTCATTATGTGGATGAAATATTCTGTATATATCTGTGAGATCCAACTGGTATAGGGTGGAGATTAGATTCGACATTTCTGTGTTGATTTTTCATTTTGATGACCTGTCTCTTGACAAAAGTGAGGTATTGAAGTCTCCCATTATTAATGTGTCTGGTCCAATAAAGTTCTTTATATTCCATGAAGCTTGTCTTATAAAGCTAGGTGCACCCGGGGTTGGGGCATAAATATTCAGGAGCATTATTGGTTCCTGATTGGTTGTTCCATTTACTAAAATGTAGTGTCCTTTTTGTCTCTTCTAATTAGTTTTGTATTGAAATTTAATCTACTTGGTATTAGAATTGTAATTTGCTTCCCCCCTGCTTGGTATACTGTTTTCCAGCCCTTAATTCTCAGTCTATTGCAGTCTTTGTGAGTTAGGTGAGTTTCTTGAATACTACATATTGAAATTTTATGTTTTTTCATCCAATTAACCAGTGTCTGTCTCTTAATTGGTGAGTTAAGATCATTTACATTAATAGTGATTATTGAGTAGTATTTATTGTTGTGCATCCAATCATTACATGTTACTGGTTTATGAATCATGGTTGCTTTGTTCCTTTCTTGGGTTTCACTCATCTCAGCTAACCAAGTCTTTGGTTTCCTATATAGGGTTGGTTTATCTCTCCTGGATGTGGTAATTGATTTACAATCCTCTGTAGGGCTGGTTTGGTGGTTGCAAATTGTTTAAATGTATCGATATAATGAAATGTCTTATACTCCTCTTCTATTTTAAAGATAATTTTGCTGGATATAGTAATGTTGTTTGGAGGTGGTTTTTGTTTTGTTTTGTTTTGTTTGTTTTGGATATGAATCACCTGTGACCAGGCCTTTCTAGCTTTCAATGGTGATATGGGGAACTCTGTAGTAATTTTAATAGATTTTGCTTTATAAATAATAAGGTATTTCTGCCTTGCTGCTTGCAGGATAGCCTCCCTGATTTCTCATGAAAGAATTTGAGCTATAATATGTCTTAGGGATGACCAATTTTGATCTACTCTGGATGGGATCCTATATGTTTCAGTTGTTTATGTATCCATATCCTGGATTATCTCTGGGAAGTTTTCCTTGAGGATATCATAAACTAGATTTTCTAGACCTCTGGTGGATTTTTCCTCTCCTTCTAGGACACCCTGAATTCTTAAGTTTCAATTTTTCATTCTGTCTGAGGTTTCCTGGAAATATATTTTTAATTCCTTTATCATTGTTTCCATTTCTGTCTGAACGTATTTAAGTTTTGGATGGCATCTTCAGAATCGAAGATCCTTAGTTCAGATTCATCTAGTCTCAATGAAAAGATTTCTTTTGCAGAGTTCAATTCACTTATTTTAGTTTTTATTTCAATGATTGTTGCTTGAATTTTTGTAATCATTTCTAACTGGGAGGATAGAACGGACTCCAGGGGAGATACCTTCTTTTCAAGGATTTCAAGGGTGCTGGTGGTATACATCTTGATTTCTCTTAGGATATTTATAACCATAACTCCGAATTCTAATACAGAGATCTCTAAAAGTTGAGATTCATTGGAGGAATTTGTTGGGGGGCTTTGGTCTCGGGTCTTCAGATCCGTCCTGCACCTTTGTGTTTCTTGTAGGTTTACTCTGTTTGCCCATAATATGGTCCAGGAAATAGATTTCATCTCTCCTAAGTGTGCAGAATTTCTCCCTCTGTTATTCCTTTGAGATTGTGTGGTGCTGAATCTCTGGCACTTTATTTTCACTCCTAAACTCCATATTTCCTAAATTGTTTAGTCTGTGGGGCTCTTACTCTAGTTCATCAGCCCTACTCCAAAGGGGCTGGGGGCTAGTGAGGCAATAGATTCTGTATCTCTTCTGGGGGGTGAAAAGGGGGAAGATCTGTTGACAGAAGAGGGGGACAGAGGAGATAGAGTACAGAGACTAATAGAAATTAAGTCAAAATTAAATTAAAGTTAAATTTAAGGATTAATTAACTAAACCAAAAACACATATATTGCATAAGAAAGAGAAGGTGAATAGAAAAAAAGAAGAGAATAAAAGAAGAAAAAGAGAAAGAAAAAAGGGAACAGATGCATACACACTCCCCACACACACACACACACAAAGCACTTGTACATTCTCATAAGTGGAATCTGAACCATGATTACAGTAAGGATGAAGTGAACCCTGCAGAACACAGGGTAGCAGTGTTTTCACACAATCCATGGAAGCAGGCTGAGTTAGGGCACTGGGTTTCTGTGAGGCTTCCCTGTGTGAGTGGATATGGTGGGTAGCCCCGCAATGCCCCGAGTTTTAGCGGGACACTGAGTGCCCATAGAGGCTGTCCAGTGAAATATTCTGTGTCTGTTGTATTGTTGGAGAGGCAATGGAACCTTTGGGGTCCTCCCTGGAATTCTTCCTGTCCCACATAATTCGGGCACCAATTCCCCAAATTGGAGATCTCCACCCCAAAGCCTACAGCATGGAGGGAATATGGCTGCTATTGTGGATCTTTATTGCAGGGCTTTCTGTCCACTTTGGAGTCTGCTTGGGAGATCAAGATCTGGTTGTGGTCTCACCACTCCGCCCCTGCAGTGGGCAGGATGATATTCAACCAACCTGGGGAAATCTACAGCAAGTGTGGCCATGCATGCGGGTGGCACTTAAAATTGCACTGTGCATTTGTGCATGAAGTCCCCTCCAAGTCTCTGGGATCCTATCTGCCATCTGCCAAGTGGCTAAATGGCAACCCAGCTGCTGTCCTCTGTGTAGGT
Source organism: Pedetes capensis (assembly GCA_007922755.1). Lineage (NCBI taxonomy): Eukaryota > Metazoa > Chordata > Mammalia > Rodentia > Pedetidae > Pedetes > Pedetes capensis. Next base: position 21,161 of record VMDO01013109.1, on the reverse strand, counting down.
CCTCTGAAGCCAGATCTGTGCTTTCCATGTTCGTCTGGTTCCCTCCGCTGTCTTCCAATCTAAACTGTCACTGTTTGTATCTAGTCAATGTGAGCTCCAAACCATTAATCTAGGCTTCCCGCTACTCCGGTTTTCCAGAACTCAGTGTATATTTGGAACAGTTCATAATAATACTCTCACTACTTTCACTCTATTTGCTATATTTGTGCAATTTTCCAGAGCAAATTTTTAATTATATTATTTTCTTTACTTCCTTTATTTTCTGCACTTACAGTTAAATTATAATCTGAATGCCTTCATCAGTTTTCACCTTTATTCATGCAGATATAGTTGTAAAATATAACCATTTGTATAATATTAAAATAATTTGTACCTCAGTTAATAGAAGAAAAAGTAGCAAGAAGAAAAATCTCTTGAGGCATTTTCTATAGCTAAGTAACAATGTACATAGCAATTTTAATTCAAGCTTGTTATAACATCCTGCTCACCAAATACAATAAATATGTATGTAGCCACTATTACAAAGGAGGTGTAGCTAACTACCTCCATATCTCCACTTGTAATCCCTGGCCAGTTTATCCTGTCCTTATTCTGTTGGGACCACACATGTTAAACTTGCTCATCCCAGCTGTATTTATAATGCTTCTTATCTCTTGCCAAGCATAGCTCTTATTTCTGTACACCTTACTATTTAGGCAAGACATTAAAGGTTTTTAGTATTTCCATTTCAAAGCGATCTTAGAAAAGTAGAAGAATTGAGTTTAGCTCTTAACAAGATGATGCACTTTGAAATACTCATTCCATTGTTGTCCTTGAAATAACATCAGTAGCCCACCATCAATGTTTATTTTCCTAATTCTTTTCTAGTTTTCTCCATCTGGTAGATTATATAAAAAATAGCTAACATTTTTTCTAGAGTACATCTGTCACATTAATTGGAAAATGTTCTTAATATTTCCTTCATGCATACATAAATGTTATACAAAACATACCATTTCTATTTGCTAATATCACTGATAGAGAGTAAAATAGAAACAGTTACATTGCAGTCATATATTTTTCAACATTTGATTTTTTTTTATTATTTCAGTAAGACATATGTCACATGTTTGTATTTTCTTATTCTTCAATACCAAATCCACAAATGTGAATTTGTTGAGACCCTCAGAATAGCTATAAGGCTCCATAAACTTTGTGGGTTGATGAAAGTGTTGTTAGAAGTGATGTAAAGGATATACAATGGGAAAATCCAATGCTGTATTTCTCTGTACTCTGTCAACATTTACTAATAAAGGGGAAAAAAAAGAATATGTTTTGGTGGATAATTATACTCAATTCATTTAAATACCAAGTATCATTTTGGTCTAAAAGATCACTGTATTTTAGTTGGTACCAATTAGAATTTGGATAATATATAATGACCATGGAATAAAAAGTATTAACTTTTAGCATTTCTATTATGACCCCATAAAAAACTGTCTTAATTATTCAATAAACTAAGCTTAGCTTCTACCTTCAATTTGGCATTGGATTATTAACATAGCCTGCAAGCTTGGGAATCCATTCTTTATTCAGGATATAAATCTTTCATGAAGAATTTATTTAGAATTTTCTATGGGCATTTATTAGGTGATGAAGGAAATAAGTTTTTGAAAAACTAAGAGACCACATTATGTTTATTGGAGAAAGCAACAACAGCAAGGATTCTTTTTGCCATCAAATACCGGTGCTTCTTCCTTACTTAGAAATACAGTCCTTGACCTTATGAGGGCACATAGCCATGTGTGGAAACATATTTCCTGGCTTTCCTCACCAGAGCATAACCAATGACCTTTGGTCACTAAGACTTGCCTCATTTGTAAGGATGTGTAGATATACCTTATTGTTAAAAATGGCTTTATGCTTTAGTTTAAACTTTTCTTTATTTTGTCTGATTTGGATTCAAAATATATATTAACATTTTATTTTGTAATGCTTTGGATTGAATCTAGGGCCTTGTGCACGCCAGGCAAGTGCTTTACTGCTAAGCTACCCACTCAGCCCTTTATACTTTTTCAATTTTTTAATTATTTATTTGTTTATTTTGGTACTAGTGTATTGAACCCAGAGAGTCAAGCATGCTTTACAAGTGCTCTACTACTGGGTGTTATCACCAGCCCACATTTAAATTTTTTTTTCTTAAGGTAGGGTCTTGCTAAATTACACAGGCTGCCTCTGGCCTCAAACTTTCAATGTTCCTGCCTCAGCCTCCTAACTGGCTGGGATTAAAGGCATGCACCATGGCACCCAGCTCCTGTTTTAAAATTTTGTGACAGGGCCTCACAAGGTTGCACAAGCTGTCTTTGAACTCATAGTCTTCCTGCTTCAGCCTCCCAAGATGCTGGGATTATAGGTATGTGCCACAGTACCCAGCTTTAACATTTTTATAATCAGAATTAGCCTGTACTAGGTGAATGTAAATATGCTGCTCAGGTCTGTTGGAACCAAACTCTCCAGTTTAATAGAAGTAAGTAGATTTGAAGAATGACATTTTACCACAAAATGAAAGCAGAAATTTTTGATAGTGATATGGTTGTCTGCTTGAAACAAACACACTAAGAATTAAAACAGTTTCCAAAATTTACAGATACAATGATCAACCTATAAAAGAATTTCTTTCTAACAGCAAAAGTTAACTACCAAAAGTAATTAAAACTAAAACATTGTAAACAATAACAACTTTTTTAAAGGAGCTAAATATCTGTAAAGACTGGAGAAAGTGGCTGCAGCAAAGATCCTTGTGCTTTATGGTTGGTGTGATTGGTGTAATGTTAAACAAGTCAACACTCCACAAATTAATCTCCAAAATGAACTGATTATCAGTAAAAATCCTGAAACTTTCGTAGGTGACTTGTTAAAAACATAAAAGCATTTATATTTCTACTGACAATCTTTAATATATATTAATCTTCAAAAAAGAATAAAAGGAGAGCCGGGCGTGATGGCGCATGCCTGTAATCCCAGCAGCTGAGGAGGCGGAGGCAGGAGGATCACAAGTTCGAGACCAGAGGCAGTCTGCATAATTTAGCAAGACCCTGTCTCAAAAAAAAAAAGTAAAAAGTAAAAAAAAACAAAAACAAACAAACAAACAAAAAAAACGGGCAGGGGGCGCAGCTCAGTGGTCCAGCACTTGCAAAGCATGCAGGTGGGAGCCCCTGGGTTCAATCCTCAGAACCGCAAAAAAATAAAAAAAAAATTTAAAAAAAAGGGAAAGTTTTTTTCTAGTAGTTCATATGACACAGAAATAAAAATGGTGTGATATTTTCATAAGAACAGACAAATAGACCAAGGTAGGAAAAAGGAAAGCTCAGACGGACTGAATATTCATTAAATTAGACTCCACACATAAAGGAGAGAAAAGATGAGAATGTTTAGCAGAAGATCTGGAAAACTGACAAACTTCATAAAAAAAATTGCTGCCCCTACTTAATACAGGGCTGGGATTTAGCTCAGTTGGTAGAGGGCCGCTCTATAGTCTCTGAGGTCCGGAGTTTGATTCCCAGCACCGCAAAAATGGGAGAAGGATGTGGCAACCCACTCCTAAGGCAATCTCGAAAACAAACTGCCATTGAAAACCCTATGAGGGTCGCTTTGAGTCACATATGACTCGACGGCACCTAACAACAACAACAATTTAACACAATTTATAGATAAGAAATCTGAAATTACAGTGAATTTATAACAAGCTACTCTATATTCTTAGTAATGATTAGCATTAAAAGTAAAAGAATAATTATCATTCTCTTCCTTTTCATTTGGAAAAACTAGAAAGCTTTTTAAGTGTGTCCATTGTCAGCCCTGACAGAGTAATACAAAAACCTTTATTGTGGTTTAGTATGCAGATTGCTCGTTTTAGAAAGCAGTTTCTCATAGTTATAGACACATTCTATAGAATATAGACATATTCTGTAAGAATAATATTTAACTAGGTTTTATTATGTTAACAAGCCATCCCAAAATTCCAGTATCTTATAATAACAAAAGTTATTGTTCCTGTTACATATCAGTACATGTAACAAGACTGGCTGTGTCCATGTTCAACACTGTCTCATGTTTCCTTATGTGACCTCTTTCATCTTTATTCTAGGATCTGAGTTGAAGGAATATGTGAAATCTGTGACACGTGATCATTATTTTCCTGGGTACAACACAAAATTATCAAGCAAAATGCTAAAATTGCAGGGTGTTTATGAAAGATTCTTTGTAAGTATCAGGGAGATGTGAGGAAAAACTTTATGTCTATTTTTAGGGAATGTACAAATAGTGGCAAGTTATCAGCATGAAATTATTAGAATATCAACTAGAAACAATAAGTTAATATGCAAGCAACTATCCGAATGGATGTTTTAAAAAATCTAATAAAAAATGTGTAATATATAATGTATTAAATTTTGTTTATATACACAAGACGAACACTGCAACCATAACACTGTAGGGTCCAATCCTGTCAGACCTCAGAAGCTAAGCAGGGTCGGGCCTGGTTAGTACTTGGATGGGAGACTGTCTGGGAACATCAGATACCACAGGCTTGAGAGAAGGACCAGGCAATCCACTCCCAAAAATCAATCTGCAATCTGCTGTTGAAAACCTTATGAAAAGCAGAGAAGCACTGACAATAGTGTTTTGCCTATTGTATGTAGGGTCGCTATGAGTGGGACACATATTCGATGGCACCTGACAACAACATATACCACTAAAGTACATATAATTGAAATTTTTCAGAAATTGTATCATAAAGTAATAGTTTGACTATAAAGTAATAGTCTGACTCACTGAGAATAAATTAAAAGTCAATAACAAAAATAGCAATAAAATCCATAAATTTAAATGTATAAACTTCACAGTCCCATTACAACTGCTAGAAAAGATCAGCCATGGCTGAACCCCATACCAAAAACCTAATGGACAAGACTAGGTTTCTGATTTAAGATCACTATGATTTCTACACAGATCTGAGAAACAGAAAGATGGAGGAACAAAATAGCTATAAACCTCAAAAACATTATTTTCCTCAAGTAAAGTAGAATTCTTCTTGTTTCTCTTTTTCTAGATTACCTTGAGGGTCACCGTTCCTCTGGTCAGGTATTGATTTAGAATACCAAACAAGGTCACTAACAACCTTGTTCAAGTTACCCTTGCAACTCAGACTCCATTTGCCTTGGCTGGTACTCAATTATATACTTTGAGTTTTTGTGTTTGTGTGTGTATGTGTGTATGTGTGTTTCACAACATGACTTATGTATTACCTGTGTTAAATATGCATATATACTGCAGAGAAAAAGATATATTAGGTTGGAGAAGAATTAAGTTGTACTCACTATTTATTTACCAAAGAATTTTAGGTCTGAAATGAATACCAGTTATCACCTAATATGAGTGAAGGAGCAGGCTAAGAAAAATAACTGTGTTTGGTTAAGATTTTACATTTCATTAGTGGCAAGTACAAATTTTCTTAAGTAACTGGATGATCCAGTGATCCACCCTGCACAGCAGTGGGTTTCAGACAAAATTCTCCATGGAACTAGAGGACCTACTTCAAGGGACAAAGCTTACAGCCCTCTGGTTCCTCCTCCCAGGTTTGAGTTTGGAAAGATCTAATTATAGCTCTTCTGCACATTGGGTTTTAAGATATTCCAAACTTTTTTTGTTAAATGAGAAAAATAATATGGTTTTATTTAATATGATATTCTTGTGCTTGAACAATATTAAAATATGATAAGGTTCTATCAAGAGATGGATGAGACTTGGGTTCTGGCTCCATATTTGTCCCCATTTCTACTTTTACCTTATAAGATCATGTTAGCAATGGTAACTACTTTTAAAGTATGTCAGTCCTAAATAAATGAAGAAATGATTAAGGGAAGCACCTATGTATTCAGACCAATTTAAATTTGACTCATGGTTTTGTCAGCTAATAATACCATGACCTTAAATAAGACACTTGACTGTATGCCTCCTACATTGCCTTATCTATAACATGTATGGAAGTACATTGCATATTTGGCTTATGTGAATTAATGAGTTTACATGTTTTAATTGGGCTGGGATTTAGCTCAGTTGGTAGAGCACTGCGCAGCAGTCTTTGAGGTTCTGAGTTCAATTCCCGCAAAAATGGGAGAAGGGCCTGGCAATCCACTCCCAAGGCAATCCCGAAACGGTAAGCCGTTGAAAACCCTATGAGTGTCACTATGGGTTGGATATCGACTCGACGGCACCTGACAACAACATGTTTAAAGTATGCATAAAATCATCTGCCACATAATAGTAGGGCCACAGGAGGGAAGAAGACAGGATGAGGGGATGATATTTAAAATAACATAGCCAGGGAAGAACATGAGGAGAAGGAAACATGTCATGAGAAATGAAGAAAACATGACATATGGATATTTAAAATGTGAAATAAAAGTGAAAGAAATAGGGAGGTAGTTGCCATATTTGGGAAAACCAAGGAAGACAGTGTGCCTATGGAAGAGTGAGATGTGTAATTGTTGTTGTTAGGTGCCCTTGAGTTGGTGTCCAACTCATAGCTACCCTATGTACAACCGACGAAACACTATTGTCAGTGCTTCTCTGCTATTCATAGAGTTGTCAATGGCTAATTATTTTGGGAGTGGGTTTCTGGGTCCTTCCCCCAAACCTACAGCACCTGGAGTTCCCAGGCAGTCTCCCATCCAAGTACTAACCAGGCACAACTCTGCTTAACTTCCCAGATCTGACGGGATTGGATGCTACAGTAGTACAGCCGCAGGCAGAGATGTGTAATAGCAAGTATAAATTCTGAGGGATAGGATGCAGTATGTGTAGAAGTGGCACAAACTGTGCTTGGGAGTAAAGTCATTATATAGACGCTAAATAAATCCTAATGAAAGCAAAGGTATCAGCGTAGTTGAGTGTTTCATTCTGAAAGAACAGGGATTTTAATCAATAGCTGCTTCCTTGGGAACAGATTAAGGTGGCAGGGCATGGTAAGGAGACCATTAAAGAGAACAAGATAGTAGCAGTGGCATGTGGGGAGGGGTGAAAGTAGGGCTGATAGCAAAGAAAGAAAAATTTGTAATATAAAAAGGAGATGTGGTAGATTGTGTAAATTATCACAATCAAGTATGAAAGATCTGATGTGCAAGCTCCAATCCTAGAGCAGAAATTCTTTTTAGAGTCCTGTTTTTCACCTTTTGGAATCCCTGAAGCCCTGCTATATGCCCAAACTGGGTAAACCTGCTATTGCTTTTGTTGTTGTTGTTAGGTGCCATCAAGTTGCGTCCCACTCATAGCGACCCTATGTACAACAGAACAAAACAATCTCCAATTCTCTGCCAGGCACATGAGCTTTTTTTCATGCCTAAACTCATTGTTGCAGACACCTTGTCAATCCATCTATTTGAGGGCTTTCCTTTTTTCATTAACCTGCCACAATCCCGAACATGATGTCCTTCTCCAGGGATTGGTCCTTCTTGACAACATGTCCAAAAATACATAAGATATAGTCTAGCCATCCTTGCTTGCGAGCTGCACTCTGGTTGCACTTCTTCGAAGACAGATCTGTTGGTTCTTTTAGCTGTCCATGGTATATTCAATATTTGTCTCCAGCACCATAATTCAAAAGCATCAATTCTTCTGTCTTCTTTATTTAATTTCCGACTTCCACAACCATATGATGTGAATGAAAATACAATTGCATGCATCAGGTGCACCTTTGTTGGGCAAAGAACAGTGCTTGGCTCAGTAGTTTGCATACCCAGGATGTTGTTGTTGTTGTTAGGTGCCGTCGAGTCGTGTCCAACTCATAGCGACTCTCATAGGGTTTTCAATGGCAGATTGTTTTGGGATTGCCTTGGGAGTGGGTTGCCATATCCTTCTCCCATTTTTGCAGTGCTGGGAATTGAACTCAGGACCTCAGAGACTGCAGTGCAGTGCTTTACCAACTGAGCTAAATCCCAGCCCCATACCCATGATGGACAGCCCATTTTCTAGCAGAGTGTGTAGCTGACCAACAGCAACACAGACACTGCTGAGAAGAGTTGTCCAGTGTAGCTCAACTTTATTTGCCAATCTATAGAATTTTAATCTAAATGGATGGGTACTTTCCTTTCTTTTTCTCTTCTTTTCTTTTCTTTTCCCTTCCTTCTTTACTTCCTTCCCTCCCTCCTTCCTTCCTTCCTTCCTTCCTTCCTTCCTTCCTTCCTTTCTTTCTCTTTCCTTTCTTTCTTTCCTTCCTTCTTTCTTTCTTTCTTTATTTTCTTTCTTTGTTTGTTACCTCTTTCTCTCCCTCCCATAATCCTTTCTTTCTTCTTTCCTTTCTTTCATTCTCTCCTTTCTTTCCTATCTTCTTTCTTTCTTTTGAGTACTGGTGGGTTGAACTCAGTGCCTAACACATGGTAGGCAAGTGCTGTAACACTAAGCTGCACACCCAGCCCAGTCCCCTTTTATTTATTTATTTGTTTTGAGACAGGATCTCATTAAGTTGTGTAGTCTGCCACTGGCCTTGTTTACCTGGGTTCCTCCTGCCTCAGCCTCCAGGTAGCTGGGATTACAGGTGTACAGCATGGTACTTAGCTAGAAGAATGGATGCTTTCTCTAACCTCAAAGTTTTGAGGTGGTTTGTCATGCAACAATAGATAGTGATGATGGATAATCTATAAATTCTTTGCCTTATTTGTTCCAGAATATCATTGTCTCCTATAGATTGTGTAAAATAACATTGCCTATTATTTGTAAGCCAAAAGTTAAAACAAAAATCTTTGCATTGACTCCATAAAGACCAGAGCAGCACTTTACTAGCATCAAACACTCAAATATTCATTAAACTTTTATCAAATTTGTTTATTATATAGTAAATTGAGGCTTATAAACCACATATTATAAGTCAATTTCTCTCCTACTTGCCTAGAGTCTTCTTCATATCTTCTTTCTCCTCATTGTTCCAACATTTCTTCTTCATTCTGCACTCTCCATTTATTACTTCCTTCTACTTTTACTGAGGGCAAAGAGGGAGAAAATACAAAAGAGAACTTTGGCTATAACCAACCAATCCATCTATCCAAAAGCCTGTAGTTTTAGTCATAAAACATATTTCATCTTCTTGTTGTTATTGTAAATAAGCTAAGCTTGTATTTTTTAAATTTGACTCTAGTCAGTATAACTATTTCTGCACAAGATTATTTCTACTCTCCCCTTTTTGAGCACAGTTTTTCACTATATCTTCCGATTTCTTCTGTATTGATTTTCTTCTCCTAGATTTTTCTTAGACTTTAATCCCTATTTTTTCTTACATTCTTAAAATAGTAGTTTATTTTAAAATTAGTACTCATAAACATATTTCTTTAAAAATTTACTATAAGTACATATATCAGATAATTTTAGCATTTATAAACTATCATTTCAGATTGACTTGTTATCACAACACAATTTTGAGAAATCAGAATTTCAGCACAAAATATTTTATTATTCAGAATGATTTCTTATGGTATTTTATGTAAGATATCTTTGTCAATTTTCTTCTTTCAAATTTTGCTTAGATATTATTTATTAAATGTAAAGTATATTATTGTACTTCAAAATACTTTATGTTAATTGAAAGCATAATTGATTAGAGCTTATTGAATTATGTATTTGGCAAAACAGGTATAAGAGCTGATAGCTACAAGATCTTGAATTGTAAAATATGAAATTCAGAATTTCTGAAATAATAACTGAATTTATGATAGACATTGCAAAAACAGCACTTATTTTTCATCTTCTATCAAATATGATACACTTACAGGCACTTTATTCAAGGTTTTATGGAAATATATTTATTTATTGTTTTGGAAGCTTCCACAACTTACATCTTCTTGTGAAAAAATAGTTTTTAATTAAACTTTCCTATAGTTTTTGCATCATTTATTAAGCTATTTAATGTTTTGAAGCTTATTGGAAAAATATTTCCCAGTTATTCATTTATTCCCTAGTGGGATTTTTCATATACTCTAGAAAATGATGACGTGATTACTCTAAGTGTTATTCTAGCTGTGCTTGGAAGGCAGGAAAATCTAAGTCCAGATGGGTGTATCAAATTTTTGTACACATGCAACATCATAGAAATTGCGCAGTTTATCTTGGAGAAGTCTGTGAATGATCAATGATTTAGGAATATGATTAGTGCTTTATTTTCTGGGATAATCCTTAATTAAAATATTTTTCCTGTTTGTGTTTCAATAAAATTCATCTTGTAAAACCATATCTTTGTGACAACTGGCATCAAAAGTAATTATATTTCCTGTATTTAAAAAGCTCAAGAATGCTATACCTTATTTAATATCATCACAAGGAAATTGCAAAAGTTTTTTGCTATGGTTTGAGTCTGAAATGTCTTTGTGGAAGGCTTGGTCCTCAGTGTGGCAGCATTCACAAGTGGGGCCTTTAGGAAGTGATTGGCTCATGAAGATTCTGACCTCATCAATGGATATATCCGTTGATGGATTCATCCCTGAGTGGACTCTTGGGAAGTGGGGAACCTGTAAGAACCTGTAGGAGATGGAACCTGTAGGAGATGGGGCCTATTTGGATGATATAAATCCCTGGGGAATTGCCTTAGAAAGGTATATTTTATCCCTTGCCTTTGTCTTCCTTCTCTCCTCTATCCTATCTCCCCTCTCCTTTCCCATTTCCTCTTCCCCCTTCTTCCCTCTCCCCTCTCCCATCTCCTGTCTCAATTCTCTCTCTTTCTCTCCCTCTCTCTCTCTCTCTCTCTCTCTCCCTCTCACTTTCTCTGCTTATTGGTCACCAGGAGGTGAGCAGTCTTGCTTTACCATTTTCTCTTACTGTCTTGATGTTCTGCCTTGTCACAGGGCCAGAAGCAATGGAACCAAGTAACGATGGACTGAAACCTATGAAATCATGAGCCAAAATAAATCTTTCTTCCTTTTAAGTTATTCCTTTCAAATATTTTCTCACAGTGACTGAAAGATGATTAATATATTAGTAGATTTGACTCTTAGTGGAAAGATAAGGTAGGTAACACTGTAATTGTACACACACTTCTTACATCTATCTTCTCATAGAAGTTAGAAGTCAGATAGCCTGCAGACACTGAAGCTTATGGAAGTATATAATTTTTGAAGACCATGGAAAATGTTTAAAATAGCTATTGTAGATACCACACTAGAGAGACAGGAAAAAAAATAGATTTCAGATTGTCAATAAATTCTTAGTTAAATTTCAATGAAATTGATCTAAAATGGAATTACTCAGCATTTCTCATGACCTTGTACAACATATTTAACCTGGAGGAGAAATAAAATACTGAATATTCTCAAATCTACGTCCACCCTTTCAACTCTTCACAGGGCTACATATCACAATCCACATGTGATTCTAGTCCACATCTGATTTGTAGCCCTCCAAAACTGTTGAAAATTTGTGAAGTAGATTCAAGAATATATGGAAATTAAACAAATGAAGAATTGAATTTGAAAGAATTTTTAAAAGGAAAACGATCAAGAAATGAAATTAACCATAGTAAAATATTTTATTGTATTAGTATCTAGCTTTGAGAACCAAAAAATTGAGGAATTCAAATGAAGTTTTAAGTGTAGTGGGTGAGTTATTTGATGTGTTTTAAAAAACTAAAGTTTGTACTGAAGAGAAGCAGAATAAAATAGAAAGAGAAAATGAAAAACAAAAAAATTATTCCTGTTTAGGGGAAGAATTACTGGTTTTGACATAGTCAAGGTACACCAATATTAAATAGTGGATACTATTATCTTTGAAACAAAAATTAAGTTATATTTTTAGATAATAACATTGCAATTGAAATGGAATGAATAAACTTGATTAATTAAAGAAGCTATAAAAAAGGGAAGAATACAGAATGAATAGATGTCAATAGTTTTTCAATAAAACACAGGATATCATGAAGGATGGGGTACTGGCTATCTCTAAGAATAATGGTGATAAAGGACATGCTAATTGGAGCAGCAAGGTAATATCCCCTAGATACTATAATGAAAGATGTAGTAGTATCTAAGACAAAAACTGTTCTCTGTTAATTTAAGGAAAAAGGCAAAACATTAAGCATAAATTTAAAGTTTGGCTAGGACATTTCATTATAGCCAGGGAGTTCAATTTAAGAATACAATGGGTTAAGACAATGACCTAGTAGTTTAAAGAACTTAAGATCCCTGCCTCTCCTGCAGCTCCTAATGTAGAGTGGAAAGACACTTAGATTTTTCACAGGCCCAAGGGAGTAGACCTAATTTAACTTCAATAAAAGCCAGAAAATCTGCATGGGATCATTCTAGTGAAGGAAGAGATGACCCCATGACATTAGCTGAAGTAAAGATAGCATAGTCAGAGCCTAAAGAGGAGATGCAGCAGCAAATTACAGGGAACAACCACATCATTGAAATCAATAAACAGCTATGTTCCTAAGGGAGGACCATATAGACTTGATTGAAAGAAATAAGAAAGGACTCAGGTTCATCAGCTACACTTCAGTAGATATCAACATATAGGATCTAATTACAAAACCAAACAAGCCAACTCCAAAACAGTGTAAGAAACTTTGTAAATTTAGAGCAACCTTTCTCCAAGTATACAATGCCTTCAATCCTCCTAATTCACCTATAAACCCTCTTGGGTTGGAAAATAGAGAAGAGGAAAATCTTTAAAGGATGAAATATTTTCAAAATTAAATTACTTAAAGTAAAATAGAATGAGTTACTATTAAATTGTTAGATGCCACCGAGTCAGTGTCCAACTCATAGTGACCTTATATATAATAGGTAAAACGGTATTGTCAATGTTTCTCCACTATTAATAGGGTTTTCAATGGCTGATTATTTAGGGGAGTGGGTTTCTATCCTTCTCCCAAGCCTGTAGAAGCTAGTGTTTCCAGGCAGTCTCCCATCCAAGTATTAACCAGGCCTGACCCTGCTTAGCTTCCAAGATCTGATGGGATTGTTGCCACAGTGGTATGGTGCAGGCTACTATTAAATGGTAGATATAAATCTCCATCCCCATTTGTTTGTCAATTTGTCATTCTGTGGTGGCTTTCATGTTGCTGTGAAGCTGAAATCTATGCCACTGGTATTTCAGATACCAGCAGGACCACCTACAGTGGATAGGTTTCAGCTGAGGTTCCAGACTAAGACAAACTAGGCAGAAGGCCATGACTTCACTCCTGAAATAATTAGCCATTGAAAACCCTATGAATAGCAGAGAAGCACTATCAATTCTAGTGCTGTAAAATACCCCCCTGCCAATTTGGAAGATATTCAAGAAATGACTGGGAAAGACTTGCTGCCTCAAAATAAAGTCAACCCTAATGATGTGAATTGTTTGTTGTTAGGTGTTGTCGAGTTGGATCCAACATATCGCAACCCTCATAGGGTTTTCAATGGCAGATTGTTTCAGGATTGCCTTGAGAGTGGGTTACCACATCCTTTTCCCATTTTTGCGGTGCTGGGAATCAAACTTGGGACGTCAGAGACTGCAGAGCGGCACTCTACCAACTGAGCTAAATTATTAAAATGACATGTGCAAGGAGCTGGAGGCAGAAAACCAAAAGGGAAGAATACACTCTGTGTTTCTCAAGCTTAAGGAAGTGAAGAAAAAATTCAAGCTTCAAGAGGCAGTAGTGAAAGATTCTACAGGGAAAATATTAAATGATGTAGGAAACATCAAAAGAAGATGGGAAGAATACAGAGTCATTATACAAGAAAGAATTGGTAGATGACCAACCATTCCAAGAGGTTGCATATGAAGAGGAACTGATGGTGTTGAAGGATGAAGTGGAAGCTGCCTTGAAAGAACTGGTGAAACACAAGACTCCGGGAACTGATGGGATACCAATAAAGATGTTTCAACAAAGAGATGCAGCACTGGAGGTATTAACATGTTTATGCCAACAGATTTGGAAAACAGTTACTTGGCCAACTGACTGGAAGAGATCCATATTTGTTCCTATTCTCAAAAACGGGGATCCAACTGAATGTGCAAACTATCAGACAATATCATTAATATCGTATACCAGCAAAATTCTACTAAAGATCATTCAGAAGTGACTACAGCAGTATATAGACAGGGAATTACTGGAAAATCAAGCGGGATTCAGAAGAGGGTGGGGAACCAGGGACATCATTTCTGATGTCAGGTGGATAAGAGCTGAAAGCAGAGAATATCAGAAAAATGTCCATCTATGTTTTATTGATTATGCAAAAGCACTTGATTGTGTGGATCATAACAAATTATGGATAGCACTTCAAAAAATGGGAATAGCAGAACACCTAATTGTGCTCATGAGAAATCTGTACATGAACCAGGAGGCAGTTGTTTGAATACAACAAGGAAACACTGAGTGGTTTAAAGTTGAGAAAGGTGTGCATCAGGGCTGTATACTTTCACCCTATCTCTTCAACTTATACGCTGAGCAAATAATCTGAGAAGCTGGACTTTATGAGGAAGAACGTGGCATCAAGATTGGAGGAAGAATCATTAACAACCTGCGTTATGCAGGATGACACAACTCTGCTTGCTGAAAGTGAAGAGGATTTAAAACATTTACTGATGAAGATCAAAGATCATAGCCTTCAATATGGGTTACGACTAAACATCAACAAAACAAAAATCCTTACTACTGGGTCGGTACAGAACTTCACAATAAATGGAGAAAAGATTGAGGTTGTCCAAGATTTTGCTTTGCTTGGCTCTATAATCAACACCCATGGAAGCAGCAATCAAGAAATCAAAAGACGCATTGCTTTAGGGAAAGCTGTGGCAAGAGATCTAGAGTATTGAAAAGCAAAGATGTCACATTGAAGAGGAAGGTGCATCTGATTCATGCCATGCTGTTTTCAGTCGCATCATATGATTGTGAAAGCTGGACATTGAACAAGGGAGACAGAAAAAGAATTGATGCCTTTGAATGGTGGTGCTGGAGATGTCTATTGAATATACCATGGACTGCCAAAAGAACCAACAAATGTGTCCTAGAAGAAGTGCAACCAGAGTGCTCCTTGGATGCAAGAATGGCCAGACTGTGTCTTACCTATTTCAGACATGTAGTCTGGAGATATCAATCCCTGGAGAAGGACATCATGTTTGGGAGAGTGGCAGGTCACCGCAAAAGAGGAAAACCAAATGGATTGACACAGTGTGTGCAACAATGGGCTTAAACATAAATAAGATCATTTGCCTGGCACAGAATCGGCAAGTGTTTCGATCTGCTGTACATGGGGTCGCTATGAGTCGGACTCGACTCCATGGCACCTAACAACAACAAACAGCAAATGATGTGAATGGAGTAAAGTTCCTGACCTCCTTTTGCTAATGTAGCACAACTCAAAGTGGGAAGATGTATACTATCTACAACATTGGACTCAAACATAGAAAGATTCTGTATATGCCACTGTGTCAGGTAATGTTTCTTTCTGTTGTACTTAGGGTCACTATGAGTTGGAGCCAACTTGATGGCACCTAACAACAATAAATACACAAATCATAGGTACCAAATTGGCTGGTGATTGTAGCAAATCTTATTGTTTGTTCAAAATTATTCTCTCCTCACCCTGACTATACTTCATGTTAAGTGGAGTATACCTATCCATCCCTTTTGTTACTTTTGTCTTCGTCTTGTGATTTGCTCTGTTTGATGGATTTGAACAGACTGACATATGCTGTGTCTAAGCACATAGTGTAAATGTGGCCCTAGGGCTTCGTTGGGCCTCTTTATTTGTCTCTATCATGAGACCAAAATGTTCTAACTAGAAGCCGTTCCTTCACCCCTACACTCTAGAATGACAGGATGCATAAAGCAGACTCTGCCGAGTCTGGAAATCCTATGGCAGAAAGCAAAGCTGTAACTGAACTTCAGCCTTCAGGTGATCTATGCAATAAATAAATTTTTATTGTTGTATGGCCAGAGATATGATTTTTATTGTTGTTGTTTATTTTCATACTAGTGTAAAAGCTAACTGAAGGTTTATAAAAAGATTATATAAGTTACAGGTGTAATAATATGAAAGCTTCTTAAATAAAGGACCAAACAGAATTATAAGAGATACCTCCCACAAGTAGTATAATTGGATTCTACTATCTATTTTCTTTCCTTCTGACATTTAACTATAGAATTACTAGACTTGCAGGATAGTTCTATATTTTTCCATTAGTTTTTTAAAAGTGTATTCTTTGTTTCAGAAGTTATTTTCATTATCATGAATTTTCCAACATATCCATTATACTGTTTTAGTAGCTCCAGATCTACTTTCTTTATGATTTTTTGCCAATGTTAATGTACCCAACATTTTATTTTTACACAAATTAATTGAAAACATTTAGCTTTCATGATATTAAAGTTGACACTTTCAGATGATTGCAATTTTTATAGAAAATTGTTTATGAAATTTAAATTTTAGTAACTGATTAATTATAGAAAATGAGAAAAAATGAATAAAAAATAACTGAGAATATTTAATTGATTATCTGCTAATAACCATTATTGAAATATTGGTATCAAACATTGTCTCCAAAATAGGATGATATTCAATGTGCCCTTTCTAGTTGAATTATATATTTTCATGGGATTCACGTTTATACATTGGCTGTATTTAATCAGTTCCTCATTATTTTGTTTGTATTTATTTGAGGTAACTAAATAAATATCTTGGCATACTACCATTGATTTAACAAATGCTCTGAAAACATTTTTATACCTAGATTTCTGTTGAGGAATATTTACATCCAAGAAATTCCTTAATATGACTATGTGCTCTACTTCTATATTGGCTACTTCTTAGTATTTCTAAGACTGAGAGAGAAAATAAATCGTCCTTGTTAGATGCCATTTAGTAGAGTCTGATTCATAGCATCCCTATGGACAACAGAATGAAACACTACTCAACACTGCCATTCTAGGCATACTGTCAGTGCTTCTCTGTTATTTATCGGGTATTCAATGGCTGTTTCAGGAGTGGGCTCCCGGTTCCTTCTCCCATTCCTACACCACCTGATATTCCCAATGGTCTCCCACCCAAGGACTAACCAGTCCCATCTCTGCTTAGCTTCCAGGATCTGATAGGATCTGATGTCAACGTAGTATGGCTGTCATTTCTTCAAGTACATGAGGCAGCCACTCGTTTTAGATTTTCCCATAGCCCATAACACCTTAATATTCTCCTCTCATTTGGATACTAACACACCAAAATGGATATAATTATTGACAATGTTTAACAACACTTGAATAGCTCAGCTGAGGAGGGCTGTTATTAGAAAATAGTTTCCTGTTTCTTGCTGATTTGAGCATAAGCTCTTGCTAGAAAATCTTGAACATCCTAAAATTCATCAAAAAGAAAAAATAACATCAAGATAATAATATTTCACAGTGGACCTCTACTTCCTTGCTTCTAATTTCCATGGGAATCTTCATTCTTCAGAGAATACTACTTGGACTCTTAAATGTGAAAATATGGAAAACTCAGCATAGTATCTTGTTTCAAGTCAGTGAAACAAATGAGGTTGTTTTGTTGTCTTTATTTATTGCAATTCCCTGGATCTTGTTTGTATGTTAAAACTAAAAATGGCTTTTTAATAATCCTCCTTCAAAAAAATTCATGTAGAGACACTTAAACATGAACTGAAGATTTTTTTAAATTACTACATTATAAATGTGGCATCAGTCCACCTTTTCCAGATACCAGAGTGTTCATTAAAGTCTGCAAGCTGCTACATCAAAGGTCTTCTGTGAAGGGTCTTTGCATTTCCCCTTTGGTTTCACATTTTTAATTGGTTTAACCAAAAAGAACATAATCTTTACCTGGTAATAGGAAGATATCCAAGTTTCATATTAGCTTTCGTATCTCTAGAGGTTATCTCTAGCAATACAGAATACTAATGATCAAAAATCAAGGACCTCTGTGACTAGAAAAAAGGGAAAGAAAATCTTCATTTTTGGAAAGTCTTAGCACCGGACCACATGGCTCCATGCAATTTTCTCTGGTGTGGTCTCAAACATATTGTAAGAAGATTTCCAATGAGTTGAATTCTTTTTGTTAAGGTGTTGTATTGCCAAGCTGTTAGAGTAATGCAGCTGGGTCTAAAATTTTTGGCTTTTTAGTTAAGGCTGAACAGTGTCCATAGATTTTTCTGAGGCATTTCCAACATACAGTAGCAGCTGCTGTGTTTATGTACAATACCACTGTGCAAGTGGCAATTAAACTACAAAATTCTAGATATGTCGTTGGGAAGCAGCAGGCATTCAGCACACAACTGGCATTGAGCTAAAACAGAAAAGATTTCTACCTTTGAAATGTAAGGCAAGCTAATAAACTCATGTTACTGTGTACATAAAATGGTGGATTAAAACCAACACTATTTAATAGCACTAGACAAAATATTTAAAATAAAATATAAATATATGTTTTCCATCTTTTTCTCATATGTGGCTACAAAAAGTAATTGCAATGGGGCATGAACTCCTTTGCTGCATTGTAAAATAATTATTATTTAAAATGGATCTACTATAAAAAATATCATTTCAATTTCTGTCCTATGTGAGGAAAGTCCTAATATTATTCTTATAAGGGCAAGTGAATTTGAAATAATTATGTTTTGTTTTTCTTTTGACCTTTGAGACATATGAACAAGAAGCCAAAAATGGCTCTGATGAAAACAAAAAGCAATTATAGGCATTGCACATAGTAAGTATTTCCTGTCTCTGAACTTCTAAGTGCAATGTACCAGTTAATTGCCCTGAAAAGTAGGTGCTGTAATTTAGTGGACAATATTTTTCAGGATCTATCATTAAACACAAAGGAGATATCTTAGATTACTTGCCTCCTGGGTTATTAACTGGAACAAATATAATGTAAGTGAGCCTATTTACCCTTAATTAATATAGTGTCAAATGTTATACTTTTCCTTATATTGTTAAATAGAACTTTTCATAATATCTCATCTATCACAATTAGGAGAAATAATTTATTTTTACTACTTCTACTTAATGATTTATTAGAGGCTATCAAATGCACTTATGATTAAATTCATTTTTTCCCATAGACTAATGAAGGAAACCTGAAATACAAGGACAAAAACCATGATATTCATGTAAATAAAACAAATAAACAAAAAGTACTCAATCTGTCTTTAATATTTTAAACACTTCCAGAGTTTCTGATATTATTTCTATCTATAAAATGTGATTAAAAAATACAGTGAATGTTTAAATTTTAAAAATGAGAGGAGTTAATGACACTGTCTTTTATTACAATAATTACTACTTAAATATTCACCATTTCTTTTGATCACCCCTTATATATTTCTTCATAGTTATGGCACTACATAATATCACTGAGTTGTTTCTAACATCAGCACAAATGAAGGGATAAAATATAAGATACCCTACCTGAAATTGATTCCAGAAGAGCTGAAATTTGATTCTATCTGAGTGACGTATTAGTTTTAATACCCTGAATAATCATGTAAGCCAGCTTAAATTTGATACTCTTTAAATAATTAAGTCTGCATCCTTCTCAAGAGTGTTTAAGACAGTTCTTCCAATTTTTCATACATTTACCCTAGAGAGCATTTGAGGATATGAACAGAACAATATCAGATCAATTAGACTCAGTCTTTATGAAGTTAGAAGCCATATCATCCTGTCTACTTTTGCTTTCTGGTATTTTCCTCCCACTTTTATGCATGGCTTTGAATAGGTGCTCACTATGTAAGAATTTGACAAAGATATGCAATTGCAAAATAATTTTATGTTAAAATAAAAATTATATTTCAATAAATGATTTTTAAAATGAATTGGTAGCTTCAAAGACATTTTTCATTTATACTGATCCTAATTGATCTATTGTCCTAGGACTTTAAAAATTTTAAGTCTACACTTAGGATGCAGGCAGCTATTTGGCCATTAACATTCATTTTTCTATTCTTTTGTTCTTAATCATGTTAAACAGACTATCCACTTAGTAACAAGGTTTTCCAGACTCTATGTTAGTGAAGCCTGTTTGTCCTAACCAAAATGCAGTGAATTTCTTCTTTCTGTGAACATATCGTAGACTACATTCACAAAGCCACTTTATATCTTTGTGAACAGTCTTCAAGATTGGAATTCACACATGCCAATTTCTGCCCTGCCTTCAGAAAAACCTTATGAAAATATCACCCAAATTCTGCTCATTGACCAATTAGATATCAAGAATCTGGAGTGAGATTCTGAGATCTGAGTAGAAATGAAAACCGTATAGAAGGAGACTATGTTCCATAGTAACAATGTAGAGGAGAATCATCCCGAAGACCTGTAAAAACAAGGACATGTGAATTTATTTGAGTATTAAAGTAACAGAGATATTGAAATTTCTTTTCTTCCTGCAGAATAATCTTGTTGTTGTTGTTGTTAGGTGCCGTCAAGTCGGTATCCGACTCATAGCGACCCTCATAGGGTTTTCAATGGCTGACTGTTTTCGGGATTGCATTGGGAGTGGATTGCCAGGCCCTTCTCCCAACAGAATAATTTAGGCCTCTCAAAATAAAATTGTAATTTGTATCTAGAAATGAGTTGCTTAGTCCTTATGTGTCATTGTCACAGTTTTTAGGTTGTGGGTGGTAAGGAATTTTACATTAAAGATTGGAAAGATATATATATATATATATATATATATCCACCAGCAATGTAAAAGTGTTCCCTTTCATTTACCTTATAGTTTCCATCAAAGATGCCTATACATAGCCCTTCATACTGAAGCCCTTCATACTGAAGGGCAGTATGAAGCCCTTCATACTGAAGGGCTATGTATAGGCATCTTTGATGGAAACTATAAGGTAAATGAAAGGGAACACTTTTACATTGCTGGTGGAGCTATAAATTGGTGCAACCACTATGGAAATCAATATAGAGGTACCTCAAAAAACTAAAAATAGAACTACCATATGACCCAGCTACAACACTATTGGGAATTTACCCAAAGGGAGATGAGTCATCATACCATAGAGACACCTGCATCTCCATGTTCAATGCAGCGCTTTTCACAATAGCAAAGATATGGAATCAACCAAAGTGCCCTTCAACAGAAGAATGGATTAAAAAACTATGGTATATATACACAATGGAATACTATTCAGCAATCAAGAAAAATGAAATA
>VMDO01013108.1:15000-59539 GCA_007922755.1 Pedetes capensis | reverse complement strand
GTATCCGACTCATAGCGACCCTCTGTACAACAGGGGAAACACTATTGTCAGTGCTTCTCTGCTGTGCATAGGGTTTTCAATGGCAGATTGATTTTTGGGAGGGGGTTGCCAGGTCCTTCTCCCAAGCCTACAGCTTCTGGTATTCCCAGGCGGTCTCCCATCCAGGTACTAACCAGGCCCGACCCTGCTTAGCTTCCGAGATCTGACAGGATTGGATGCCACAGGGCTACAGCTGCAGGCTATCAATGGCATAGAAAATGGAAAATAAGTGAATATAGCAAGGGGGAATGAAGGGGCAGGGAGAACAAGGGAAGGAAGGAGAGACAGAGAGGGAGAGAAAAAGAAGCAATGAGGGAAAAGATCAAATTTAAAAATATAGACAAGATGAGCATTGTGGTGCATGCCAGTAACACCAGTGACTCTGGAGGCGGAGGCAGGAGGATTGCAAATTTGAGGCCAGAGGCAGCCTGCTTAACTTAGTGAGACCCTGTCTCAAAATTAAAAAAAATATAGAAAAATATTACCATAAAAAGACAAGTAAATGATAGAGAAGTCTTTGATGGGGAGGGTGGGATGGGGGGAAGTGTACAAGAGGGTAAGGGGGAACCTATATGAATAATGTACAACAAAATGCATATATGGAAATGTCACAATGAAACTCATGTCAGAATGAATCACATTAAGGTATACATTAAAAATTTCCAATAAAAAAATAATAATGTGCTAGAGGTGCAGCCCAGCAGTAGAGCACTTGCAAAGTTTGTATGAGGCCCTGGGTTCAACTCCCAAGTACCAAAAAAATTAAAATAAACAAACAAAAACCCTCTAGAGACAAATGGGACAAACATTCAAGAAAAAGAGATACCTCTATTTGAACAAAGCTTATATTTGTCTAAAGAATAGGACGATAGAGAACACTACTTGACTCATTGTATGAAGCTAATGTAGCCTTAATAGCAAAAGCAAATAAGAACAATAGAAGAAGCAATTTTCTGAACAGTTTTTTTCATGATCATGAGTGTACAAATCATAAATCAACACTAATAGCCTAAATGTAGGTAAGTATCAAACAGGTAATAAACCGTAAGGTTAGGTTTACTTCAGGAAAGCAGACTTAGTTTACCCATCAATCTTTTTTATCATTACCATATTATCAAAATAAAGGAGAAGAAATATCAATTTCAATCAACGTAGAAGAGGGGTTTGAGATACAAGATGATCTTGTAATCATGAACAACGTAAAATTGTTATTCATGATTTTAAGTAATGAAAAGTAGAAATGGGTAGGAAAATTTTAACCTAATAAAAGTTATCTACCAATTGTGTAGAGCGAACATGAAATGTAAAATGCCACCATCATTTTCTTTAAACTCATAAACAATATCACGATGCCCACTATTATTACCACTTTAGTTCAACATTGTACTGGAGGTACAATGGGAGAAGAAAGGGAGAGAAAGAATAAAACTCTATTTCAGATGGGAGACATGGAAAAGAAAGAAATCCATTTTGAAACACAGGGTAAGGTCTGGAGGAAAGGTCTTATGTGATGCAGGATGTGAGGTCTTGGTATCAGGGAGACGCACAGAGGCCAAGGTCGCCTGGCAGAGGGCCACCCACAGGACACATTGAGAGGATCTGAAGACAAAGCTGCGTGCCATAGTATATCACTACCTCAGTCCCATGAACTGAAGACCTCCTGCTCAATAACCTGTGTAGTCCCTTGAATCTTGCTAAAGAATTTTATATATGTTTGCCTATAAAGAATTATGGAGGAATGTGCATAAAATATTTACACTATGATTATCCTCTCCCCATTTACCCCTCTACATTAGAAGGTGGCTGGGATTTAGCTCAGTTGGTAGAGCACTGCTCTGCAGTCTCTGAGGTCCCGAGTTTGATTCCCAGCACCGCAAAATGGGAGAAGGATGTGGCAACTCACTCCCAAGGCAATCCTGAAACAGTCAGCCATTGAAAACCCTATGAGTCCCTGAGTCGGACTCAACTCGACAGCACCTAACAACAACAACAACATCATTAGAAGGCACTGGCTTTAACCCTGCAGTACTGGGAAGAAAAAATATAAAGGAATGTTTTCTTTGTTTCTTTTTTCGAAGTCACCAGCAGACCTACCCCACATCATTTGCCAGAACTATATCACATGCTCACTCTGAAACTAGTCATTGGCAAAGGACATGGAATTACCATGACTGATGTGAAGTAATCAAGACTTATCCTTGAGTTGGGTTGAGAAGAAGGGACCAGCCAAACATAACAAGTCTCCACTATTATGCACAGAGGAAGGAATGGTTAGCTGAGAAGACCACTGGCAGTATCTACACCAAGGAGTTTGTAGTTGGGAAGTGAGAAAGGGGGGTTGCTGGGTTGACGGTACTCTGAAGACAATGTCCACAGGCCTCTGCTGTGGATGTCTCTGGGGTTCTTCTGCTTCCACCTTTCCTAGGTTTTGATTATGGCTTCTTCCTTGAAATAAGAAACTTCTGTGGAATATATCTAAGAGATTCATTCTATGTTGATTTTGCTCTTTGCAATCTAAAGTACCTGCCTAGTTGTTTAGGATGCCATAACAAAATGTGGTACTTTTGACTGGGCAGCTGTAAGCAACAGAAAGGCTGGGAAGTCCAAGATCAAGGCACCAGCAGATGCGGTCTCTGGTGAAGGCCCCTCTTTCTCATGGCTGACACTTTCTAGCTGTGTTCTCACATGGTAGAATGGCCCAATGAGCTCTCTTGGGCTCTTCTATAAGGGTACTGTTTTTGTTAGGTGCCTTCAACTTGGGTCTGACTCATGATGATCCTAGGTACAACAGAACCAAACACTCCCTGACACTGCCAAGCCCAGGATTATTGTCAGTGTTTCTCTGATATCCATAGGGTTTTCCATGGCTGATTATTTCAGGAGTGGGCTGCCAGGTCCTTCTCCCATTTTATAAGGGTACTAACTTCATTCCAGGGGGCTCTACACTCATGATCTAATCACTAACCAAACGCCCTACCTCTTAACAGTATCACAACTAGGGACTAGATTTCAACATGAATTTTGGAGAGACACAAACACTCAGTTTACAAGGCATGTTACAAATCAGGCACAGGATACAAAAAGTATATTTGTAAATAGACAAAACAAATGTAGAAATCAAAAACTTTTATCCAGTTGTGGAATATTCCATAGCATACATCTAGAGAAGACCATTTATTATTCTGATGGTTACCTATTGACTGAACCTAAAATTGGCCTCATAATAAAAAATTACAACTGTACTTACAAGACAGAGTATTTGAGTGTATATGTAATTGCTGTGATTAACCAAGACTGACTGTATACTTCCTAGAATAGTGTTTCTCAAATTTTAGTGAATGTAAGAATTACCTGAGTAGTGAGTGTGTGTGTGTGTGTGTGTGTGTGTGTGTGTGTGTGTGTGTGTGTGTGTGCAGTGTTTGGAATTGACAGGCAAGTACCCTACCAATGAGCTACCCCCCACAGCCCTTGCAGAGAGCTTTGAAAATAATTTCCAGGCCTAATTCCTAAAGCTTCTCATCAACAGTTATCAAAGGTAGGCTCAAAGCCTAGGAATTTTAAATCAGCACTAACTTCAAATATCTGCAGAACAATAGACATTTGAATTATTGTTGTGTAAGTTCATACAAAAGGATATTGAAAATTGTACATGTTACTATAGCTTGCAACTGAAATTCAAAATGTTCTCCAAACCAATTCCCTTTGAGTATCTTTAAATACTATACACTATGAGCCCACCCTAAAATGGTCTGGAATGTTTTCTTTCTGAACCACTTCATTAAATTACCAACAACAGAGAAAATATCTTTATTTTATGTAGGCAAAGCATAAAACTCTACTTGGAAATGAGGGGGAAAATGTCATCTAGGTTTGCACTTGGCTACACTCAAAGTTCCTTCACCGTACACATTATTTGAAAGATTGCAAGAAAAAAGAAAATATTTTTCAATGAACTTCTTTTACAATAAATTTTACAAAACCACTTTCGGGTGCTTTTCTAATTTTTCCAGAAACTTTGGCCTTCAGATTAGGTGAAAACAAGATCTGGGGTCAGGAGTATTGCTCAGGGGCAGAGGGCTTGCCTACCCTGCTGGATTTGATTCCTAGCACAGCCAGACAAATCAAAACAACAAGAAGCTGGAAATGTAGATAAATGACTAGTGTGAAAAAACAAATAAACCCAGCTTTAATTGAGAAACAACAATTAGAACAAGTTTTTTTTTTGTTTTTTTTTTTTGTTTGTTTGTTTGCAGTACTGCAGAGTTGAACCCAGGGCTTCATAGATGCCAGGCAAGTGCTCTACCACTGAGCCCTACTCCTTATTTTTTTAAAACCAGATCTAAGAAAATTATCTAAGGGTTTTTTGTTGTTGTTGTTTTGTTTTGTTTTGTTTGCTTGCTGGTTTGTTTTTTGTTGTTGGTGGTGGAAATTTTATTTAATTTTGTTTGATTGTTGGTTTTATTTGAGGCAGGGTCTCACTGTGTAGCCAGGCTAACCTGGAACTCACTATGTTAATCAGGCTGGCCTCAAACTTGCATGGATCCTCCCACCTCAGCCTCCTGAGGGCTGGGATTATAGGCGTTTGCCACCAAAACTGGTTTATTAACTAAAGTTAACATGCATTTTAGCAAAGACAAACTTTTCTGTGAAGCTGTTATTTTGGTAATGCCCAATCTCAATGAGTAACTCTGAAGACAAAAATGTCTGTTCCATTTGCAAAACCCTGGGTTGCTTTTGAACAGTTAATAAATAATCTCTGGAGTTACCATACAGTAAGAATTGAGGGTGTGGCCTCAGTGGCATGGTCAGCATCTACTTCCTGTGGCACTGGGTGCCCTGCTGTGTAGAGTGATTTTACCGCACAGTGGCTGGAGTGAATCAGAGGACAATGAGACATAGGATACAAAAAGGTCACAATTCAAATTGTACTTGGGTGGCTAGGAGGCTCCCAAATATTAAAATGTATAATCCAGGTGCGGATGACATGAAGGCCCTCTGGATCCTGGGGCAATAGCCATGACCAGCAAACAACCCAACAACCAACCATAAGGCGCCAAGAACAATTCGAGCCAGTGCCCTGCTTTATGTCCCTCCCCTCCACAGTTTTTCCAGCACCAACTCAGGCACCTCAGAGAACTGAAATTTCAGGTGAGAATAAAGGTTTCCAGTTGAGTTTCCCAGGTCCTCCCCATATAGCTCATAGTACTCACTTTTAGTTCTAGGTCCACATATTCCAAATTAACCTACACATCCATAATTTATACTGAATTATTGACTGTTCACAATGCCCATTATCTGTTTTGTATGATAAACAACCACCACTTTTTCTTTTACTTTACCAAAGAATGATGTTACACTTAAGAGGGCAATTATCATTAAGCAGTTTTTAAAAATTAACTTGGCATTAAAAAGCAACAGCAGCAGCAGCTGAGCTGGCGTGGTGGTGCACACCTGTGATCCCAACACTTGGGAGGCTGAGACAAGAGGATTACAAATTTGAAGGCAGCCTACACTACAGAGTGAGGCTCTGTCTCAAAATGAATGAATGAATGAAGAAAAACAAAAAGGAGGAGGAAGAGGTGAAAGAGGCGAAAGAGGAGGAGGAAAAAGAAGCGGCAGCTAAGGCAAGACCTGGTTGAAGGTAGAAGTCAGCTCATCAATGTCATCCATTGAGATGATGTCTTTGCTCATTCTCCCTTCTGCCCATTCCCACTCTTCTCCAAAAAAGGTTATTATAAAAATACCTCTCAGATGTCTGGAGTTTTTTACAGTGCCCTTTTGTGTCTCTGTACTGCAATACCATTTTAAGTTTTTGAAAGGATATATTATTTTCATTCACAGTGTCATATAATAAGGAAAGGCATTTTTAAGCAAGGCTCCAAATTAAATATATATACAAGTTTAGACAAGCTTTGAAGAGCCATAAGCAGCACATGTTAGTCACCCCAAGGCTCATGTGGTTGAGTGTTAAATTTATTGACAGAAAGTCAACAAAGATTTGACACCAAAGAAATAAATACATCCAAAGTGCAGATGATCAAAATATTAAATTTTCCTTAGCAATCTATGTGAAGCTACCTTAAATATCAAGTTGTTATGGTTTTAAAACCAAGTTGCTTTGGTCTTCTCTGTTTAATTTTAATGAATTATAACTGTACATTTTGTGAGAAAATGCATTTGTTTGACAGTAGCTAACTCTTCCATTCCCCAGCAAATCGTCAGAACTATTTATTTTAACAAGGTTAATTTCAAGTCAAGCTTCACTTTATATTTTAAAATAGGTCTTTAGAAAGACTATAACCATAGCTCAATTTAATTGGTTTAACACCCTGGAAACTAATATTAAAAATAAGGACATTTATACCAAAAACTTTGCTATGGCAAAGAAATTACTATATCCTCTGCTCCCTTTGGGTTTTGAATTCATTGTTTTATAAGCCTAGATCAATTTAATTGCTTTTAATAGATTGGCCTCCACTAAGAGAACTGCTGCCATTTGCTGTAACTGGCAAACAGGTCATCAAGTCAATGAACAGTAACGAAAAGCAGGTACTGACAGATAAAGTTTCAAAAGCACCATATTTAAAAGAAACATAATATTGTCCTCCTTGCTGAGAGAGTTAGTAAATGTCAGAAAACTCTTTTAAATAGAAAGTCTACACTGTCATCCCAAAATTTTTAGAAGAGAGTTCAGTCCCAAGTCACTAGAGCAGGATCTACCTTGGGACAAGAAATATTTATCTAGGGCTTTTTATTATTATTTTTTTATTTTTTGGTTTTGTTATACTTTGATTTGTTATTTTTTGAGACAAGATCTCACTTTGCAGCCAAGGCCTTGGAACTCAAACTCCCAATCTTCTTGCCTTAGCCTTCTAAGTGCTAGGGTTACAGCCATGTGCCCCTACACCTGGCCTGGGCCTTCCCTTTTTAAGTGATGAGTTCTGAAAGACAGTATTGCCTCCCTAGAAAAACAGCTCTTAGTTTCAGATTTTATTTCATTCTCTGTGTCACTCTCCTGAGGACCTGGAGATTACAAAGATCAAAGTCATATTAAGACCTTGAGTTCTTCACCGTCTAGAGAAAGGTTTAACATGTGATCTGAGGAGCAAGGATAAGAGGTGGGGGAAAAAAGCATCCTCAAGGGTTCACAGAGAAAACAGTCATGGTGGCACAAGTATGAGGCCAGAGGCAGCCTGCATAACTTAGTGAGACCTGATCTCAAGACAAAAATTAAAAAGGGGTCGAGAAAGTAGCTCAGTGGTAATTGAATGGGACATTGTTTGGTGGATTCTGCTCCCTCTCAAGATCAGTAGCTGTCTGCATTCTTAAGCTTTTGAAATGTCTACCTCTGAGTCTATTCCTTTGAAGGCACTGGGGAATCTGTTAACCCATTCCAGACACAGACCCCAGGTGTGAGATATTTCTTTCCTTCTCCCCAAACCTCAAACTTCACTATAATCGTATTCAACCTCAGCTCTATGCAGGAGCAGGAGGTCTCCTCTATTGACTGCCTACACTTCTCAAGGGTATTCTATCTTTTAATAAACTTCCATATTCTCAACTATAACTTGTGTGTCCGGTATAAAATTTTTTATACACAAACATAAACAGACTGAGGTTTTGCTATCTTGTAGGTACTGCTGCTGCTGGCCTCCTGGACCCATGCCAACCCACCTCCCAAGTAACATATAAACTTGTGGTGTTTGTTCTGAAAGAACAAACAATAAGAAAGAGAATTTTAGTTTGTCAACCTAAAACACAATTAGAGAGAGATCCTCCAAATAACAATAATGTTTATTTGGTAATAACAGAGCACTGCAATGGTAATATGCCTGTAATAGAAAACTATAGGTGTATTCGAGGAGGCAATGGGACATTTTAAAGGCAAAGAAGAAAGAGAGAGAGAGAGAGAGAGAGAGAGAGAGAGAGAGAGAGAGAGAGACATGTTAGTCACTTGGATCCAGAGTTTCTTCTTGGAGTTTTCCAAGCCGGGAGACCTTGATGCTGGTGTTCAGTCTCTAGTGAGCTAGGTGCATGTGGGCATGCTATTTTCCTGCTGGTGCCTCAGTTTCCTCATTTATCAACTGAGACTACTACACTGGATTGTTGTGAGGACTAAAATAACATGGAAACTAATACTTGAAAAAGTGTTTTTTGCCAGGCATGATGGCACATGCCTGTAATCCCAGAGATTCAAGAGGCAGGAAAAGGAAGATTACAAGTATGAGACCAGAGGCAGCCTGCATAATTTAGGGAGACCCTGTCTCAAGATAAAAAATTTTAAAAGGGTCTAGGAGTGCAGCTCAGTGGTGGACCACTTGCAAAGTATGTGCGGTCAGCCTCCCAATACTGAAAAAAAAAGAAAAATGTTCATGTATTATTGTTGTTGTATTGTATAGCGTTTGTGTATTATTGTTGTTGTTGTTAGGTGCCGTCAAGTTGGTATCTGACTCATAGCGACCCTGCGTACAACAGGTGAAACGCTATTGCCAGTGCTTCTCTGCTGTTCATAGGGTTTTCAATGGCAGATTGATTTTTGGGAGTGGGTTGCTGGGTCTGTCTCCCAAGCCTGCAGCACCTGGTGTTCCCAGGCAGTCTCCCATCCAAGAACTAACCAGGCCTGACCCTGCTTAGCTTCTGAGATCTGATGGGATTGCATGCCACAGGGCTACAGCTGTAGGCCATGTATTATTAGTCATAAAGAAATAGTTACCACTGCTGTTTTTAAGGTAGAATAACTTATATATAATGGTCAATAAAATATTATCCCTTTAAGTTACCCTGGGTATGTTGAACCTTGGATAGACACAAATGTGACCTTAATAAAGGTTTTTCTGTTTAATAAGAATGACAGTATTTGCTGGCATCCTACCAATGGGGAGATTCGAGGGTCCGTGGGCCTAGGGCTCCTGGAGAGTAGTTTGCTACCTAGACACAATGATAGCTTTCAGCTTTTGTTACAGCCATGACAGCTGATGTTTCTTTTTTAACCCACTAACTTCCCTCCACTGAGCAAACCACTCTATTGTTGAAGGACTCATGTCATCGTCTCTCCTCTCTTCCTGATGCTTCTGCTGCTGTTGAGCTAAACAATTCTTTAGCTCCCATGGTACTTATCTAATAAATGATGCTGTGAAGTTCCCAAGGAAAGATTTCTAATTTTCTCTGGTGGGATGGCTGTGAGCAACCTCCAGCACCCTGTGGTCTGGTTCAGTGACAATGTGTTCTTGAAACTCATTCATGATCGTGCTTTCTGTGTTTAATCTGTTGAATTCTATAAACCATAGATATATTTAATGCTTTTCTTCTTCCCTTGATAATTTTTTCTTCCAAATTTCTTGAAAGTTGGAAAAATGAGTTAATTGCTATATATTTTGGAGCCACTTTTCTTTGACTTTTATAAGATACTTTGAAATACTGAGGCTATTAGTATTTTAAACTGCAAACACACACATACACAGTACATGCTGGCTAGAAGTTAAATGGAAATAATAGTTGATGGGCTGAAATTATGGAATCATGGAGTTATCAGAGAATTTTCAGATGAAGGCCAATTTCATTTAAAAGATGAAGAGATGGAGACTCAGAAGTGATGTGGCCAAGATCACACAACAAAGGCACCAATAAAACTTGGGCTTCCTGAGACGCTAACCCACCCCCCATTGCCTGTCTGAGGAAATAAAAGTTTGAACCACAACTACACCAGTTCCTTGAATTACCAGTGGCTGCATTCATGCTACAATGCGAGCAGAGGAGTTGCCACAGACACCATCTGGCCACAAGCCTAAACTATTTCCTCTCTGTCCTTTACATACAACGGCTTCCTACTCCTCTTCTGGCCTTCAGCATGCTGTGCCTGCAGCTGGCAGAGGGGAGCAGGCACGGAGAAGCCTGGATGAAGCAGGGACTGGGGAAGGAGTGGAAACAGCCAGGCCTGGGGTGGCGCAGGTCATTCTGCCCACATTCCGGTGGTGAGCATTAGTCATATAGCCACTTGGGGGTGGGGAGGGCTGGAATGCAGTCCCCTGGACTTTCCACCTGTGTAGCTGATTCCTGGGATGCTCCCACCATAAGAAGAAGGATCAAGACCCTCAACAGACAGCTCACTGTCTCTGCAACAAGTGATCGGCACCTGTTTGGTTGTGTAGTGTAGTAGACTCCGTGGGCTAGGATCGGCTCAGCCCATGGTCCCCAGCCCTGAGAACTGCAGTGTCTCAGAGGGGGAGCCTCCTCACCTTGCCCTTTTTTTCTGACCCCATGGCTTGTCACAGATCATTATTGGCTTAAAGGATGACACCTGGCCCAAGAGATCACTCACTGCTTTTGGTCACGATAGTAAGAGATGCTGGTCAGCCTTTGTGTTTTAACGATGTTCTTCATTTACTAAGCATTTTAACCAAAATGGTATGTGTACACTCTCACTTGAGACAATTTTTTGATTTAAATCTAGTCTGATTTTACATATTCCCCCTTTTGCTTAAGGTGGTTCAAATTATGTTGCTGTTATCCATAGCTCAGTTGGTAGAGTGCTGCGCTGCAGTCTCTGAGGTTCCGAGTTCAATTCTCAGCACCTCAAAAATGGGAGGAGGGCCTGGCAATCCACTCCCAAGGCAATCCCAAAACAGTCAGCCATTGAAAACCCTATGAGGGTCGCTATGAGACGGCACCTAACAACAACCTAACATCCATAACCAAAAAATACACAGAGAAGTTGTGATTTAAAAAAATTACAGTGGCCAGGCAAGTGGCCCACGCCTGTAATTCCAGCGGCTTGGGAGGCTGAGGCAAGAGGATCACAAGTTCAAGACCAAAGGCAGGCTGCATGACTTAGAGAGACCCTGTCTCAAAAAAGTAAAAAAAAAAAAAAAAAAAAAAAAAGTGCTGGGGTTCAGCTCAGTGGTCCAGCAATTGCAAAGCATGCAAGTTCGAGGCCCTGGGTTCAACCCCCAGGACCACACACACAAAAAAATTACAGTGAATATTTAAATTAAAAAGTGTATTACTCATGAAAGAAGACTTTCAGAATTGTGTCAGGAAGTGGCAAGAATGATGGGATAAGTATGTTTGAAGCCACAGGGAGTGTTTTAAGGGGGATTAATGGAAATGTGTATATTACTCTATAATAATTTTTTTCTTTAAACATTCACTGTCATTTTTTGCTCACACCTTGTATGCCCTCATAATAAAAGCGCATTATCTTTTTGCTGTTTTAAGGTGTGTGCAACAGTTTACAGATCATTTGAGTGTGTTCCCAAGGGCTTATGTGCTGGGAACTTGGTCCTCAGTGTGGCAGTGGTGGGAAGTGGAACCTAGTGCATGGGGCCCATTGGGAAGTAATTAAGTCATTGCTGGTGATATCATGGGCTTGATGTAGTTCTCATGGGATCCTGGCTAGTGCTCATAAGAGGGTTGTGATATAAAAGCAAGCTTGGCTGCCCAGTCTTACTCTGCCTTTCCTTCATACATGCTTCCACCATGAATCCATCCGCCATCATATGACACAGCCAGAGGGTCCCTCATGAGAGCTAGTGCTAGTACCATGCTGTTTGATGGTGGAGCCTCCAAAGCCATGAGCTAAATAAAATTTTTTTTTTTTTCATTTGCAGTACTAGGGATTGAACCTAGGGCCTTGTAGCTGCTAGGCAAATGCTCTACCACTACATACCCCATCCAAACTCTTTACTTCATAAATTATTCAATCTGGGGTATTTCATTATAACACAGTAAATTTAACTAATACACTGAATGATTGAGTTTGTATTCTTTACAACCAAAGGAACTTTGACTAGGACAGATAGTGGTAAAAGGCAGGAGGGAGACTTGACATAAGCCACAGACAGTGTAAAGGAAAATCAGGATGAAGAAGGCCATTGACAAGCCTCCAATAGCCATGACAGGATTTTAGAAGCCCTTTGTCCTTAAACTGATCAGAGCAGATGACAGCTTGGGTTTCTAGTGCCTTCTAACATAACAGCGACTCTTTTCTTTTTCATTCCTCTTTACCATGAGTCTTTTTTTTTTTTTTTTTTTTTTTTTTTTTTTTTTTTTTTTTTTTGTGTGGTACTGGAGGTTGAACCCAGGGCCTCACACTTGCATGCTTTGCAAGTGCTGGACCAATGAGCTGCACCCCCAGCCCATTTTTTCAGTTTTTGAGACAGGGTCTCTCTAAATTACACAGACTGCCTCTGGTCTCGAACTTGCGATCCTCCTGTCTCCGCCTCCCGAGCCGCTGAGATTAGAGGCATTCGCCCCCACCAAGCCCGGCCCCCATGCATCATTTTGTAAATGAATGATGCTTCTGTTTCCTCTGTGTTTTCAGACCTGATAGTGAGATTATCAGTGTCCTCCAGAGAAACAGAACCAGCATGAGATGTCGATATTGATGTAGACATATATATACATTTCTATTCTGGGCAACCACCACCCTCTTTAACTCACGTGTTAACCTTTCTCCCCATGGCTCCCATGAAGCAGTTTCAGCTTAGCTCCTTCAAGGGGCAGCCTTTAGAACAAAAACCAAAGTAGCCTCTAAAACACAGAGGAGCTCTGAACCACCTTTCCTGAAGTGGGAATGATAGAGTGTGAGGATGTGGGAGCTAGGCCGTAATTGCCTTTTTGAGGGTAATAGCCCTCAACCCCGACACATGTCTGTCAGCTTTTCATGCTATGGGGACTTGCATGTTGCTGTGATACTGAAAGCTATGCCACTAGTATTTCAGATACCAGCAGGACAACCTATGGTGGACAGGTTTCAGCTGAGCTTCCAGACTAAAACAGACTTGGGAGAAGGACCCAGCAGTCCACTTTCAAAATAATTAGCCATTGAAGACACCATGAATAGTGGCCCAATACTGTCAAATATAGTGCTGGAAAAGGAGTCCCCCTGGATGGAAGCCTTCAAGAAAAGACTGGGGAAGAGTTGCCTCCTCAAAGTAGCATTGACCTTAGTGACGAGAATGGAGCAAAATCCCTGAGATCTCCTTTTGCTAATGTGGCATGACTCAAAATGAGAATAAACACAGTGACTGTAACAGTGGCTCAAACATAAAAAAATGACTGTGTGCATGGCACAGCATTGGGTAGTGTTTCATCCTGTTGCATATAGGGTCGGTATGAATCAGATCCAACTGGGTGGCACCTAGCAACCACAAGCCCTCAGAAGAACATGTGGCATCCTATGGCAATCTCAGGGTGTGGAAAGGTCTTTCTTAGATGCAGCTAAGGCAGAAAATGAGGCCTCAAATGCTTGTGTCTGCTATTTACTTCTCTAATACATATGTCTTCTACAGATACAAATCCACCCCACAAAAGGATAGCTTTTCAGAACTATTCCTGTGTCTTCAGCCCCTCTACAGAGCCATCTGGAAATATGCCAAAGACACCTACTCTGGGGTGACTTATTTTAATATGCTACAATGTCAACATATCCTTTCAGAGGATGCAGTTCAACACGCAGAATCTGCCCCCTGGCACCCCTGTGTGTGTTAAAGATGCAGATCCCAGCCAGGGATGGTAGTGTACACCTGTAATCCCAGCAAGGCAGGAGGACCACAAGTTCAAGGCCAGAGGCAGCCTGTGTAATTTAGTGAGGCCCTGTCTCAAGATAAAAATATAAAAGGGGCTGGGAATGCAGGTCAGCAGTAGACCTCTTGCAAAGTATGTGGGAGAACCAGGGTTCAACCTCCTAGTACCAGAAAAAAATAAATAAAAAAGATTCAGATTCCAGGGCCTATCCCAAATTAAGGCACTAGGTTTCAGGGGTTTGGGCCTAAGAGTTTGCTTATTTAACCATCTTCTCTCAAGAATATTATTTGCCCTAAAGCTTAAGAACTATTGATATTTTAAAGGTTTTATTTTTTATAGCTTAAAAATAAAGGATGACTTAAAATCACTTTGTTTTCTAAGTGCTATTTATTTCACATCTTTATGGAGGTGAAAACCCAGGGATATTGTCCCCTCTGTATAGTGTGTATCCAGTTTCCAAACGATGCTAAAGCTCCCAAGAATAACAGCAGGTGCTCAAATGCTCCCTTAAATACAGAACTGATCTGTTTTTACTTTCGTGCTTACCCTAAATGACCTTCAAGTTGGGAAACTTCTCCACTTAAGGTGGAAGTAGCTAGGTGTGGTAGCACATGCTGAGGCAGGAGGATCATAGATTTGAGGCCAACCCCGGGCTATAGTAAGACCCTGTCTCAAACAAAACAAATCAAACATATAAGGAAAACAAAAGACTAGAAGGAGTACCCAAAAAAATCACTGATCTAAAGGGGAAAAAAGATGCTCCTGGCATCTCTGAAGCACAGTGTGGTCCTAAGAGAAAGAAATAAGCCCTGGTATGTTTTCTAATTGTGATCCAGGGACCTAGAGAGGAGCTGGCTCAGGAGAGAGGGAGGAAAAAAACAACATGTGAAGTCCTCAGGAATCTGACAGAGGCAATGAAGATTCCTGCAAAGTTCTACCTGGCAGCTGGGCGTCCCAGAGAATAATAGCAATAAGCCAACACACATGGACATACTAAACAAGCATTTTCCCTCTCCCTGTCTTCTCTAGCCAAGCTGTATTTAACATACATTAAGATAGATGGGCCATGTATAGAAATATCAGGAAAGATGTCTGTCAAAATATATTGACTGTCTCTGGATGGTTGGACTTCAGGTTTTTTTTTATCTTTATAATTTTCTGCATTTTTTTCAATAAGTAGGCATTCTCTACAAAATCAAAAACTAAATTGCTATCACTTAAAAACAGTTGTGCAAGCTGGGCATGGTGGCACATACCTGTAATCTCAGCACTTGGAAGATTGAGGACAGAGGATCACAAGTTCAAGGCCAGCCTGAGCTATAAAGCAACATCTGTCTTAAAACAACAACAACAACAACACACACACACACACACACACACACACACAAATAGCTGAGCTGGTGAGTACTTTAAATGTTAATTTGAGATGGGATGGTAAAGGGAATCACAGCAAATGATCATATTGGTCCAATCCATTAAGATTCCTTTGTACCTTAGTAGACCAAGATCATTGTATCCTGAGGTTGGAAACAAGCCTAAGCACTCTAAAAAATGGCTTTATTTGCTCTTCCTGCATCCCTCACCTCTCCAATTGATGATGAGGAAGGAGAAGGAGAGAGGGACTCTGTCTGAGGAGGTAGGGGCCCTGGGCTGACATGACATCCTCCTCAGACAGCCAAGGGGTTGGTTATGAGATGGAGGAAGAGCTGGATTCCTCCTTTTGAGTCCACAGAAGCACCTTCTGAGATTTATATCTGTTCATCAGCTGTGGATCAGACTAAATGTATGTTAAGAAACAAATGATCTGACTGTTAGTCAGATCATGTTTGTAGTCTTATCTGGCCACAGGGGCCACCCATTCTCATTTTTCACACAGACCCCAATACCTCATCCCGTACTTTTGCTTAACATGGCAGTAATGATAATTTTTCTGTAGGCAGCTTTAAATAATACTTTCTAGAACACTTCTAGCTAGCAAAAAGATTACAGAGTTTCAAGTTTAAAATACAAGCTTACAGAATTAAAACTGATAATTTTATTTTTGACAGGTAAAAAATAACTTTGTAATCTTCACCACACAATATATACCCATGATCCACACAGCAAGAACCAGAACATGATCTGTGCAGGGATGGGGCTGGGCCAGGGTGACTAGAGAGTTCCTGCTAAGTTTCTCCTTACCACCAAGACCCTTTGGAAATCAAAGTGCTCAAGTAAGAGAAGAGGAGGTTTTCAGGAGATGCCAAGATGAAGTGTGTTAGAACAACGGACAAGAGCAGAGCTTGCAAAGATTTATAAAAAGAATGAATGAAGCTGGTTAAATGTGGAGGTGGGGCAGGGCATCAGGGAAGGCCATGGAGGCTGGAGGCCAAGAGGAGCCACTTCAGAGCAACACAGAAGTTCTATCGAGGAGAAGGCAGAGAGGCTTTGCCTGCATAGGGACTGGTGGTGCCCATGTGTGTTTCTGAGCCTGGGACTTACATTCGGAACCACTGCCAAAGTTCATCTCTCAAGCATTCAGGAACCTAATGGGGCAAAAGCTGAGCCTGAGATCAGGAAAAGGCTGGAGAAAAGTCTGCACTCCCCACTCTGCTTGCTCCTGTAAAGCATATGTGACTCACCTTAGAGCGAAGTTCTTGCTTTCCTTTGAGGTTAGCGGAGCATGGTGCCGCCATTTACCTGATTGAGGGTGGGGGCTGGGAGGAAACCAACATTTGGGGGACTCCCCCCATGTGCATTTCACTAGATGCTTGTCACATTATTTTACCTAATCCTCAGAACAGTGCAGGGAGATAGCATTGTTGTTCCCATTTTGCAGATGAAGAAACTAAGGCACAGGGCAATTAAAGAACTTCTCAAAATTATTAAGTGGCAGAGCTGATGTTCAAATCCACTGGACAAGATCACCAAGGCAAGCAAAAGAGTTGAAATTTCTAATTTTGCAGAAATTTCTCCTTTTTTTTTTGCTTCTGGTCACTGTTGCTATCCATTACAGTAGGAATTTCACCATGAGCTTTTAAACTCATTCTTTAGTGTGGACCTTGACATTGCCTGGTGTGTCCATCCAGGTCCTCCAAGAGGCAGACACCAAGATGAGAGTAAGTGTGCAAAGATTTTATTAGGGGAAATGCTGGTGTGTGGGAACATGGGTAAGGAGCAAGAGAAGGCTCGGGCCATCAGACCATGATGCAAATCTGACTGCAATGATGAAGAAAAAGAGGGAAGTTTGGAGGGAAGCATACCAGGCCACAGAGCAGTCTAGGAAGGTTTTGCAGAGCGTTGAAGAATTCTGGATGCAAAATAAGCCATGGTAGAAGTCCCATATCCCCCAGGAATGAACCTGCCTTACCTCTGCATTGCTCATTTACAGCTGGGAAAAACTATGGGCAGACTGGTCTCAATGAAAAGGATGCAATGGACAAAATAGAGAAAGACAACCTATATAAAGGAAGGAAATATTTGCAAATCATATGTCTGATAAAAGTCTTGTATCCAGAATATATAAAGAATACAACTCAATAATTTAAAAAGATAACTCAATTAAAAAGTAGGCAAAGAATCTGAATAAAAATTTCTCCAATGAAGACATAAAAAGGACATAAGCATGAACAGATACTCAGTTACTCATTTTGTTGTTGTTAGGTGTCATCAAGTTAGGTCAGACTCATAGTGATGCTTATAGGATTTTTAATGGCTGATTGTTTTGGGGTTGCTTCAGGAGTGGACTGCCACATCCTTCTCTCATTTTTTTTGTGGTGCTGAGGATTGAAGGGCCTCAGAGACTGCAGAGCAGCATTTTGCCAACTAAGCTAAATGAAGACATTTTTAATTACTCTTTAGGGAAATGAAAATCAAAATCAGGAGATATGTTGTTGTTGTTGTTAGGTGCCGTTGAGTTGGTGTCCGACTCATAGCAACCTTCATAGGGTTTTCAATGGCAAACAGTTTCGGGATTGCCTTGGGAGTGGATTGCCAGGTCCTTCTCCCATTTTTGCAGTTCGGGGAATTGAACTTAGGACCTCAGAGACTGCAGCTCAGCGCTCTACCAACTGAGCTAAATCCCAGCCCTTTCAGGAGATACACTTCATACCAATTGGGGGCTATAGTAAAAAAGATGCACAATAACAAGTGTTGGCAGTCATGAGAAGTTGGAATTCTGATACATTGCTAGTGGGAATG
This sequence comes from Pedetes capensis, assembly GCA_007922755.1. Taxonomy (NCBI): domain Eukaryota; kingdom Metazoa; phylum Chordata; class Mammalia; order Rodentia; family Pedetidae; genus Pedetes; species Pedetes capensis. The sequence continues at coordinate 41,797 of VMDO01013108.1, read as the reverse complement.
GAAATCTGCAGAACTGCTTTGGAAAAGTCTTGCACTCCCTCAAAAAGTTAAACACAGTTATCGTATGGCTTAACAATTCTACTCCTGGGTACATACCCAAAAGTATTAAAAACAGATTGTCCACGTAAAAATTGCACATAAACATTCAAATCAGCATTGTTCATATGGGCTAAAAGCGTTCATCAACTGATGAATGGATAAACAAAACATGACATACCCATATGATGGAATATTATTTGGTTGTAAAAGACTATAAAGTATATGTATACAATGATGGAATGGTATTCAGTCTGAAAAAGGAAAGAAAAGTGGCCTGGTGAAATGGGGCACACTTTAATCCCAGCAATTTGGGAAGCAGAGGCAAGTTCAATGCCAGAGGCAGCCTGTGTAACTTAGCAGGACCCCGTCTCAAAATTTAAAAAAAAATGGACTGGGGTGCAACTCAGTGGTGGAGCACTTGCAAAGTATGTGTGAGGATGTGGTTTTGACCCCCAGTACAACAACAACACAGAAAGGAGAAAATCTCTGCACCCTGCACATCTGACAGAGACTAATTTCTAGAATATACAAAGAACTTAGGAAATCAAACACCAAAATAATAAATAACTCAATAAATAAAAGGGCAATGGAATTGAACAGACAATTCTCAAATGAAGACGTATAAATGGCCAAGAAATACATGAAAAATGCTCAATATCCCTAGGCTTTAGGGAAGTGCAAATCAAAACAACACTGAGATTCCATTTCACTCTATATCGTATAGTAATATATAGTAAGAATAGTATATCATATCATACTATATCATATAGTAATATATAGTAAGATATAGTAAGAATGGCCAAGATGAACAAAACAAATATTGAGTGCTGGGGAGGATGCAGAGGAAAAGGAACCTTTTACTCTGCTGGTAGGAATGTAAATTAGGTCAGCCACTATGGAAATCAATATGGAGGTACCTTAGAAAACTAAGAATAAAACTGCCATATGACCCAGCTATACCACTCCTGGGAATACACCCAAAGGAAGATCATCATACCATAGAGACACCTGCACTTCCATATTTAATGCAGCACTCTTCACAATCACAAGGGTATGGAATCAACCAAGATGTCCATCAACAGAGGAGTGGATTGAAAAGTTTTGGTATATATACACAATGGACTATTACTTAGCAATAAAGAAGAATGAAATTATGTCATTTGCAGCAAAATGGATGGACCTGGAGAACATCATTCTAAGCAAATTAACCTAGTCCCAGAAAGAGAAATACCATATGTTCTCACTCATATGTGTGAGCTAAATCTAACTTAAAGGAAGAAAAAAACTATATACATGTAGATGTATAAAAATGAACAATCATACCTGTCTAAGAAGGGAAAATATAAGCAGATCAGAAAGAAGTGGGGAGGGGATCAGCAGGTGAGAGCAGAGGTTGGGGAAGGAGGGGGGGGAAACAATGTAGAGAGGCAAAGGGGAGCGGACCATCTCAAAATATGTGATGAAACTATGTGAATACATGAGAAAAATAGGGGAAAGGAAAAAAATCAATGAAAATATAACCAATGATTACATATGATTTATATTACATATTAATTATAATTCTTACTTTTTTCTTTTCTTTTTATACTGTTTTGTAAAATATGTATGATGATGAATGTGTAAGCAAAAGTTATTTAATAGTTACATGATAGATATAGAAAATGACTTATTACTGTGTGTTATTGTTGTTAGGTGCCATTGACTTGGTATCTGACTCAGTGATCCTACATACAACAGGCGAAGAACTATTGTCAGTACTTCTCTGCTATTCATAGGGTTTTCAATGGCTGATTGTTTTTTGGGAGTGGGTTGTCAGGTCCTTCTCCCAAGCCTATAGCACCTGATGTTCCCAGATGTTCTCCCATCCAAGTACTAACCAGGCCTGACCCTGCTTAGCTTCTGAGATCTGATGGGGATCAGATGCCACAGTGGTGCAGCTGCTGGGGATTATTACTCTTTACCCCACCAATATTTATAAATAAAAAAAGAAAGAAAAGGAGGGAAAATTGACACATGCTACAACGTGGATGAACCTTAAGGACATTATTCTAAGTGAAATAAGCTGGTCACATAAAGACAAATACTATAATGATGCCACTTATATGAAGTATCTAGAGTCACATTCACAGAGACAGGAAGTAGAATGGTGGTTGCCATGGCTGGGGAGGAAGAATTGGGAATTTGCTGCTTAATGGGTAAGAGTTTCAGTTCCACAAGATAAAAAGAGTTCTGGAAATTAGTTGCACATAATGTGAATGTGCTTAACTATACACTGAATGTACTGCACTGTACACTTAAAAATGGTTAAGACAGTAAACTTTATTTTATGTGCCACAATTTAATAAATGAAGAAAGAGAGAAAATGGAGTGAGGTTCTGAAACATACTACAATGTGGATGATCCTTTCAAACAAAGTAAGCAAAAGATCCCAGACACAAAAAAACACATATTGTATCATTCCATTTATATAAAATGCCAAGAATAAGTTAATCCATAGAGACCAAAAGTAGGTTAGCAGCTGCCACAGCTGGAGGAAATGGAGAGTAGGGAGTGGCGGCTGAGGGGTGCAGAGATTCCTTTTAGATGATTAAAATGTTATGGAATTAGATAGTGGTGATGGATGCACAACTTTGTGCATATACTAAAACTCACTGATCTGTACACTTCAGAAAGTGAACTTTATGACATATGAATTATATTTCAATAAAGATTTTTTTAATTCTACAGTTGATTTCAGAGTGCATCAGTCCCTGGATTCCCCCCTCCACTCCTGCCATGACTACCACACAGGAAGCTCTATTCCAAGCATATTTTTGGTGTTGATCGTGGTAATAGTTCCTTAACATCATTCCGTGCAGACCTCAGTAGGGTAATGGACTAAATTATTCCTCTCAAAGATTTCTTTTCCTAGGATTTAGTAAGTGCATGGTCCCAATTTCTTACTGAGGACATATGAGTTTTGATGCTGCTATTTCATTGCCACAACCATTTTGATTTTTTAGAGAGCAAAAGACATAGCAGCAGAAAATGTGAAATGGCTTCCTATCTACTGTGTGACCCTAACAAACATGAAAAGTAGAGTGAAACAACTTGGCATTTTCCGCTTCTGACCAGAACCACACTTATGCAAAGCTGTTCCTGGCATCATCGCTGCCATTATCCTCACTTTAGGGAAATCAAATGGAAAGAAGGAAGAAAGAGATGAGCAAGCGCTGGGAGGAGATGGGGGTGCTGGAGGCTCAGGTTGCTTTGTAATTTGGGGGGAGTCCCAGATTTACTAGGGTACGTGGAGAAAAACCCAAACCTAATTTTTAAAAAAGCTTCCCAGAGAGGTTGGAGGGACAAAAGGAGGAGGAAATAGTGATAGAAGCCGGATATCCCTAAATCTCTTTGTCAGAGACTTGACTTTAAAATTATGAAAATGTTTCATGACTAAAATGAAATAAAATAACTATGAAAAGAACAAACGAAGTTAATGAACCACTTGTGGATTGAGTAGTTGGCTTAACCACACAGAAAAGAGGTATTTCAAAGCCGGCGTGTCCATGCATGCTTGTAATGCCAGCAACTCGAGAGGAAGAGGTGGGAGGATCACAGGTTTGAGGCCGGAGGTAGCCTGTGTAACTTAGCAAGACCTTGACTCAATTCAGAAAATAAAAACAGGGCTGGGAGTACAGCTCAGTGGCAGAGCACTTGCAAAGTATGCGTGAGGTCCTGGGTTCAACTCCTCAGTATCACAAAAGCTATTTCACAAAAGCTATAAGGTATTTTAAAACATCATAATTTGATTGGAGTGTAATTCAAGACACAAAGAAATGAAAAATCAAAAATCAAATTGACTTAAAAAAATTTTTTTTGGAGGCTGGGCATAGTGGCTAATGCCTGTCATCCCAGCAACTCAGGAGGGAGAGGCATGAGGATCTTGAGCTCAAGGCCAGAGGCAGCCTGCATAAATTAGCGAGACTCTGTCTCAAGACAAAAGAGTGAAAAATGGGCTGGGGGGTACACCTCAATGGTAGACCACTTGCATAGCAAGTGTAAGGCCCTGGGTTCGACCCTCAAGTATCATAAATTTTTAAAAAATTTTTAGTTTTTACTTTTTACAGTATTAGGAACTGAACCCAGGGTTTCAAACATGCAAGGCAAGCAAGCATTCTGCCACTGAGTGAATATCCTCAGCCTTTTTGTTTTCACTTCATTTTGAGACAGAGTATCACTAAGTTGCTCAGGATGGCCTTGATCTTGCTATCCTTCTACCTCAGCTTCCCAAGTACCTGGGATTATAGGCATGTGCTACCATGCCTGGCTCAAACTTACATTTTTTCCAGTAGTCATATTATTAGTAATATTTGGTATAGTTATTCAGAACTATTATGTATATAAAAGGGTAAAGAGAATATTATTAGCTCATTAGAAGCCAAGCTTATTTATTTATTTGAGGTATTTGGGAGTTGAACCCAGGGCCTCACACATACTTTGCAAGCACTCTACCACTGGGCTGCACTCCCAGCCCCTTTTTATTTTTTATTTTAACACAGGCTGCCTCTAGCCTTGAAGTCATGCTCTTCTTGCCTCCACCCACCAAATCACTGAGATTACAGGCATGTACCACCATACCCAGCTGAAGCCAAGATTTTCAACATAAAAAATTATAAATTCAGAAAAGTGAGAACTATGTAGTCCCAAACTTGAATTAGAACTATAAATGCAGGATACATTTTCAATTGAAAAACATTCCCTTGCTCTATCTACTAGGAAGGTCTAGGAATAATGATGAGTCAAGTAACAGCAATCTACAACTACCTTCCTAAAGGGATCAGTGCTTTCTCAGAAAAATGGCTGATTAATTTGGGCAGGAAAGGATTATAGCAAGCCCAGAGCATCTTGTTATACTAGAAGGCAAGAAAGCTGTAGAAAAGAAAAAAAGAAAAAGACAAAACAAAACAAAAAAACCCCACAGAAATCATGACAAAGAAAGGTTCATAAAAGTCAATTTGAAGAGGTTCCCAACAGACCACATATGGAACAATTGAAGCATCATGTTGAATAATAGCTGCAATGGATTGAAACACATGAGTGCGAGAAAGAGTTTATAAGGATGCTAAGTGAACAAATATTATTGATCTTCTTTGGAAAATGCCAGGGAATCGATTAATTTTGCTGGAAAAAAGAGAAGCATTTACTCTGCCTTTGCTGTATGGATTATAACTCAGAACAATCAAATTATTGATGAGAGTAAGTTTCTTGTGATAGGTTTAAGCTAATAAACGAAGAAGGAATGATAGAAATAGAGTATGATCATTTTGCAACTCTCTAATGAGTGAATGGATGTAAACAATGATCACCAATGGGCTGCTAACCCTGCAGAGACAATCAGACATTTTGCACCCCCTAGTGGAAGTTCACCATTTATGAAGTATTCTTGAAATATGATAAAATCTGAATCTGATACAGTAGCCACATGTGTCTTTTTCAATTTCTACTAACAACTTCTCTTCCTCCTCCTCCTCCTTCTCCACCCCATCTTCTTCTTCCTCCTCCTCCTTCTCCCTCTTTGCTGCACTAGGGGGTTGAACCCATGGCCTCATGCATACTTTTGCAAGTGCTCTATCACTGAGCTGCACCCCAGCCTCTTTTTAATTTTTATCTTGAGACAAGGTCTTGCTAAGTTACACAGGTTACTTCTGGCTTCAAACTCACAATCCTCCTGCCTCAGCCTCCCAAGTCTCTGGGATTACAGGTGTGAGCCACGGAGCCCAGCTTCTACCAACTTCTATATGATAGGTACTAGCCACTTGTGACTATTTAAATTTTAATTAAAAAAAATTCCTCAGTTACACTAACACAACAGCCACATGTGCAGATATAGCACATTTCATTTCCATCACCATATAAAGTTCTATTAGACAGGATTGAAAATCCAGTTTCCAATTTACAGAAGGTACATTGGCTGAAGAAGATAACCTATGTGGTATGAAGATTCAATCACCAAATCTAGGTTGTGGGAGACTCTACAGGACACATGGACATGTTCTTACAACAAATTACAAGGAATGATGGGTGCATAGAGGGAGGGAGAAAAAGAAAAGAACCTATACACTAAGAGAAGAAAAACTTCAACCAAATGAAAAATGTGGACCTCATTTAGACCTTGATTTGAACAATGAATGCTGACTAGATATTTGATGATACTAAGGAAATAATTACTTTTATTGATATTATGGTTATGTTTAATGAAAGAATCCTTATATTCTAAAAGAGAAATATCCCAAAATGTTTACAGAAGGAATGATTTGACATTATTTAGCTTTAAAGTAATCTAGTAGGACAAGCATGTAGAAGTATACAGGGCACCAATGGCATGAGACTTACCCTAATGTTGGCAACTCTTAGAGTTAGATATTCCATTAAACTATTGCCTCTATATTTTGTATATGTTTAAATATTTCCATAAGAAAAGTTTTCTAAGTGATTTATTTTTAGAGTCATAAAGTAGGTCTGAAACACTTATATGTAGTAACATGTTCTGCTGTTATATCTCTTGTTATTCTCATGTCATGTTTGAAGTGTAGAAATGGTGAGGTAGCCAGGCATGGAACAGGCTGGCAAGCTTGGGAGACTGCATGTGCAGTGTCTGACTGCTCTGTAGGTGTTCAGTGGTCCAAGTCCTGTGTGTTTCAATTAACTATTGTCTTATTAATTGAGAATTTCAATTCCATTTAAGTTCAGTGCAATATACTTTCAGTCCAATTTAATAAGTGCCTACCAAAGCAGATGAATAACTGAAAATATTCTGTCCTTTGAGTGTTTTATATGCTTAACATTCCCTCAGAGTCTGGAGGATCTAATAATAATAATAATAATAATAACAACAACAACAACAACAACAATAATGAAAACTCCTAAAGAATGCTCTGGTATGTTAGAGAGGTAAGCAAGTCCTACCTCTCTAATTGTGTAGAGTAATTAGTAGGTAATGATTAAGAAATCCTGAGAGAGATTTTAAAGAAAGAGAAAGCCGAGTTGTAAAGAAACTCGAAGGAGGAGGAGAAGGAGGAGGAAAAGGAGGAAGGAGGAAGAGGAGGAGGAGGAGGAGGAGGAGGAGGAAGGAAGAGGAGGAGGAAGAGGAGGAGGAAGAGGAGGAGGATAAGGAGGAAGGATGCCAAGGTTTTGTTCTAATCTAATTTTGTTGACAATGATGGCTAACACTGAGGACTCGGGGCACATTAGGCCTTTGTTTCACACATTCCACCTCATTCAAGCTCATATTCATGGACAGAAAGGTCTAGATCCCAGTGAGTCATACAATGAATATTTTCTGCCATATTTTAACTGCAGATGATGGGAGTGCTGTTTGCCTCAGTCAACTTGAGCTGGTCTTTGCACACACACACCTGCCTGTGGGGATTGGGAGATGGTGGGAGGCTGTAGTAAGAGTGAGACTGACCCCAAGGAAGCCCCTGGGCTAATATGTGAGACTCGGTGTGAACAGACAGGCTGGCACAATGTGAGCCCTTCTCTAGGGAAACTGATCTGCAAATGCAGAAAGAATTGTGCATTTGGAAGAAAAGACAGAAGGGAGCAAAGACGTTAGTCACATTAGTGGTTAAACACCGAGAAGCTCCTATCCTAACTCAACCACCCATTCTGGTTTGCCCAAGGTCTAGCTAATTGGATTTTCCATGGCTCTTTCACAGGTAACCTTGTAGAGCTGCTGTGAAATTTAGAGCCTCAAGAACCAGATTTTAAAAGATTTTTTTTTCTTGCAGTAGTTGCGGGTTGAACCCAGGGCCTCACACATACTTTGTAATTTCTTTCACACCGGGCCGCACCGTCAGCCCATTTTTAATATTTTTATTTTGAGTCAGGATCCTGCTAACTTACACAGGCTGCCTCTGGCCTTGAACTCACAGTCCCTGTGCTTCCATCTCCCAATGGCTGGGGTTACAGGCATGCACCACCACACCTGGCTAAAAAAGGCATTTTTCTAATTCAAACTTCAATCTTTTTCTGATACATACCAAATATGCAATTCTCTCTTCCCTTATTCCTTCTCCCTAGAGGGACATGATGTCCTGATAGAGGGAAAGGGAGGAATGGACAGAGCACTGGCATCAGGAGGGCGCCTGGGTCTGCGTGTTCCTTCTTCTGGTGGTGCCCATGTTGGCCTGGGTGATCTCCTTCCTTTCTCCTGCATCCCTGGCCAATGGCTCGAACCCCAACAGCAGAGAGGCTGGTCCCATACTCCACTTCCTTCTTCAAGCCCAGCCAGTCACTTCCACTCTTTCTTTTCTTCATTGTGTCCTCTGGATCCTGCTGGTATCACTGGATTGTGAGAGGATGCCCTAACCTAGAAGATCTACCTCGGCATCCCCCAGCTGCCTCAGTGACCGTGTTGGATGCAATGCTTTTCTGTGGCTGTCATTCTCCCTAGGGACAGCTCTGGGGGTCAGGCATAGCCCCTTCACTCCAGGGGGCCTCCAAATATCAGTTTTCATTTAAGGATGTGCACTCTGCTTCCCATGATTCAGCCCATGCTGGTTGAATTCATGTCCTGGATGATTTCTTCTAAAAATTTCCCTGCTCAGAATTTACTTTTGAGATGAGGCAATCAGCTCACGTACGTTCATATTGCTGCTTCGTGCCCTCTAAGGTACTAAGGGAATCCACTCACACTTGTCTCTCTCCGGCAGTATGGCTCCTGTAGTAGGTGACTGCTACCAAAATTATTTTGTTTCTGTTATTTTAAGGAATCTCCTTTGGAATTCAAAGTGGAAAAATGATTTCTTGGTTCTTGACTTCATACATTCTCTTCCTAAAGACAGTAAGTATGGAAAGGTACTAGCTATCTCAAAGGAAGTGGAATTATAATGATTATAAGAAAGCTTAAGGACAAAACCTCAGTTGGTATGGCAAAATGTTATCTGCTATAATATACCTGAGAACCTTAGGTGAGGCTTCTTACTGCCTGTGCAATATGCCACCAAAAGCCTTTTTATAATGCCACTTGAGCTCTAGGATTATAGTGGAGATTTCTTGAGTTATAGACTGAGAAATGTATGACATCACTCTATCTATAGGAAATGGAATCCAATTCACAGCAAATCAACCCTTGAATCAGCTCCAGTACTAGATTTTTCTGCATAGCTAATTCTTTCCATTTTACATATAAGAATAAGTGAGTTCCACTGATAATCTACTATACTAGTCACCTTTTCTTTACTATAATGAAATACCCAAGGCAGGCTAACTTTATAAAGAAAATGGGTTTACTCTGGCACACAGTTCTAATGGTGCAAGATCAAGGGGCCTTATCTGGTGATGACCTTCTTGCTGATAGGGTCCCAAAGCAAGGCAGAGATAGAGAGAGTGCATATGTGTGTGTCTGATATCACTACCTCTTCTTATACAGAAGCCAGGATCCAATCATGAAAGCTCCACCCTAATGATCTTATCTGATAGTAGTTACTTCCCAAAGCCCCCACCTCCAAACACCATCACTGGATTAAGTTTTCCTCCTCTTAATACCATTAACATATGACTTTGTGGATTAAACTACTGCATGAATACAGGGAGACAAACCATATCCGAACCATAGGATCTGTTGGGGATTTTTAAAATTATATTTCTCAACTAGGGTCCCTCATGACAGCCTGAGGGGCTGACCCCTAGTTGACCCCAGGGCTCATCACACTCACTCACACTAGCCCCTCCCATCGAGTGAGCAAAGATGGCCCCCGGCCAGCTTGACCTGCCCTAACCACCCTAATTTTGATTGGCTCCCCTCATCACTTTCAGGTAATAACTGTCCCCACCTGGCAGGTATGTCAGTTTACCCGCTATACCTGTCAGGGGTGTGCCCTGATTGGCTGAACCCCACCATGTGACCCTTCCAGGACCCTATAAAAGCAGGGTTCCTGGACCCCATCTTCACCCTACTGAACCTCATCCTTTGATCATCACCTCTCTGACCGTCTCCTGAACCTCATCACCTGGACCACCGCTCCCTACTTCAGCAAGACCTTCTAGCAAGCCAGCGAGATCAAGCCCAGGGGCCCCAAAGAGCCGAAGGCATCTAGCAAGCCACGAAGAGCCCCCCAACTCCTCCCATCCTTGGGAAGGAGGGAGGTAAAGAAGGCGAGCCGCGAGAGTCAAGACCATCAGACCTCCACGGAACACCAGCAGCTGTGGCTGTGCCTTTAAGGCTGAGCTGTACCAGCACTGCATGGAATGCTGCAGGCCTAGAGCCAGCACTTAAAGGGATAGAGCTCTGCTCTACAGGGGCTGCTTGCTCCTTGCTCTCCATCAGGGGAGCACCCTAATAAACCTTACCTACCCTTGTTTTACCACCAGAAGCTCTTCCAAGGTCCTTCTTTCAGGACACCGACCACATTGTTATGTTGAGGGTTTGGCCCTAATCTTAGCCAGGCTAGAGCTAAAACCCCAACAAGGATCTACTCATTTTTACCAGTATCCTCAACATCTACTCAAACATACTGTTTTTATGGCTATTGCTAGGATTTGAATGTTTGTGTCCCCTCCAGAATCCATATGTTGAAACGTAATCACCAATGTGAAAATCATTAAGACTTGGGGGCTTAAGGAAGTGATAAAATTATGCAGGTGGAGCACCCAAGAATAGGATCAGTGGCCTTATGAGGGGGTAGAAGGGAACTGTTTGCCACTTCTGTCCTTTCATCTCTTCTGCCATCTGAGGATACCTAGATGGTGCTGTCTGTAAGGAACAGAACCTTGTCAGACACAAAAGCTGCTATGCCTTGATCTTGTACTTCTCATTCTCTAGAACTGTGAGAAATAAATTTCTGTTGTTTATTACCCAGTCTCAGATAGTTTGTTATAGCAGCACAAACAGACTAAGACATGGATAATTATATCTAGTAAAATACTTAAAACATTGACTAGGAAATTTTTCCTTCTTTCCCTATATGTAATAAAGAGACTAAGGAAGAGAAAAAGAGAAGAAAGATAGAACATGATAAAGTGTTAGGGATTTAAAAGCCCCAATATACCCATGTGTAGTAGCGTACACCTCTAATCCCAGCAACTAGGGAGGCTGAGGCAGGAGGATTGCAAGTTTGAGACCCAAGGCAGTCTGCATAACTTAGTGAGAGCTTATCTCAAAACAAAACTAAATAAATAAATAAGTACTGGAGTAGGGGTGAAGACCAACAGTAGAGCACTTGCAAAGCATGTGGGAGGGCTTGGATTCAATTCCCAAGTACTGTAAATAAATAAATAAATAAACAAACTCCACTATTTGCTAGGATTACAACTACCTAAATAAGTGCATGCAAATTCAAGAAAGAAAGGAAAATGGGAAACAGTCGATTTTTAAATAGATTGGCATTGTAATTTTTAAACTTGTTTTAAATTTTAGTTCCTTTTGAGCTGGACAGAGTGGCTTATATCTGTAATTGCAGCAGCTTATGAGGCAGAGGCAGGAGGATTGCAAGTTCGAGACCAGAGGCAGCTGCATAACTTAGTGAGACCCTGTTTCAAACTAAAAAAGTAAAAAAAATGGGCTAGGGGTGCAGCTCAGTGTACAGTGTTTGCAAAGCATGCAAGTGAGAGACCCTGGGTTCAACCTCCATTACCACAAAAAAAGTTCATTTTATTTTGTTAATAAGAACCATTATAAAGTATACATTAATTTGGACTTATAATGGAAAGATTGTATGTATGTATGTAGGTATTTTTGTTGTTGTTGTTTTGTTTTTTGTTTTTTGTGGTACTGGGGGTTGAACCCAGGGCCTTGCACTTGCATGCTCTGCAAGTGCTGGACCACTGAGCTGCACACTCAGCCCATTTTTTTTACTTTTTTTGAGACAGGGTCTCGCTAAGGTACGCAGACTGCCTCTGGTCTCGAACTTGGGATCCTCCTGCCTCTACCTCCAGAGCTGCTATAATTACAGGCGTGTGCTACCGTGCCCAGCTCTGTGGTTTTTTGTTTTGTTTTGTTGTTTTGTTTTAGCAGAATCTTGCTATGTAGCTTAGGCTGGTCTTAAACTCTTGATCCTCCTGCTTACAGCTCTTGAGTGCAGAATTTATAGGCATGCACCACCATACACAGCTGAAAGATTATTTTTAAAGACTGGGAAGAAACAGGAGGGAGAGTAGAAGAGAGTCTAAATAATCTTTAAATCTTGGTCAATTCTTAAGTAATCAATTATCTTTTACTAGGAAGCAATTATAAGAAACTTGATATTTAGAAATCACATTAAAACCAATCTCTCACGCTTAGCTTTTGGGTAATTCATTTTGTTAAATGGGTGTGCTGAAGGAGACAGTTTTCCTCAACCAGAACCACTTAGGTGTTTAATTGAAGGTCAGATCACTCTTTGCCAGAGATGTTTTTTGTCTACTGAATGCAGTCAGTGCTGAGCCTCTCCTTGTCCTCTCCCTAGATTATTTGCTTACTCTGGGAAATGAAAAGATGGCATGGTTTGTGAACCAAGAGTTGTTATTTTTTGCTGACTACCATGTTGGCTTTTTTTTTTTTTTTTTTTGTAAGAGAAATCACAAGAACATAAAAGTTTTAGATGAATAGAAGTCTGTATTTTTAGGAGAAAATGGATGGAACAGTTTGGGGCTTTAGGGCCGCCTGTTGCTCTTGTGTGAAAGCCTCCCACTGCCTTGACTTTATTCTGCCGCCTGGTTGGTGCCAGCATTTACATGACCACCACGGGGAGAACAACTAGATTTAGCATAAGTACGTATAACTGCTCTTCCCCTGGGGAGAGACAAAAAGGATAAGTGCATAAGGCACAGAGACAATATTATCGGGAGTTATATTCCTGCTCAGCTCTTTTATTCATTCTGAATCCTAGATTCTGTTGCAAATAATAAAAGCAAAAAAGTTGTTGGCCCAGAGCCAAGGTCTGGGATTAGCAAAGAGACTACCATTCGACCTCAATATCCGTGGATTCTACCTTCACAGATTCAATCTCTCATAGACTGAAAATGTCCTTAAAGGAATTGCGTCTGTATTGAACATGTAGACATTTTTTTCCTGTGTAATTCCCTGAACAGTACAGTATAGCAACTATTTACATAGCATTTACATTATATTAGGTATGGTAAGTAATCTAAGGGCTGGGATTTAGCTCAGTGGGTAGAGCGCTGCGCTGCAGTCTCTGGGGTCCTGAGTTCATATTCCCAGCACCCCAAAAATGGGAGAAGGACCTAGCAATCCACTCCCAAGGCAATCCCGAAACAGCCATTGAAAACCCTGTGAGGGTTGCTATGAGTCGGATACTGACTCAACGGCACCTAACAACAACAACAAGTAATCTAAAGATGATTTAAAGTATGCAGGAGCCTGTACATAAATTATATGCAAATACTATACCATTTTATGTGAGAGACTTGAGCATCTTCAGATTCCGGTATCCTTGGGGGTCCTGGACCTGATCTCCCATGGACACCAGAGGAAGACTATTTTGGGCTAATAATGTGTTTATTAGTGATGGTTCTATACATTTAAAATATAAGCAATTTAAAAATTGTTTTGTAAATTGATATTGGGCTGGGATTTAGCCCAGTTGGTAGAGCGCTGCGCTGCAGTCTCTGAGGTCCTGAGTTCAATTCCCAGCACTGCAAAAATGGGAGAAGGACCTGGCAATCCATTCCCAAGGCAATCCCGAAACAGTCTGCCATTGAAAACCCTATGAGGGTCTCTATGAGTCGGTACCAACTCGACGGCACCTAACAACAACAACAACAACAAATTGATATTATCAGGAAATCATAACTTAATAACAATTTGAATTAGGCAGAGAAAGACAAATTTCTGCCAGAATTTCTGCTTGGGAACACGGATGGCATTTGTGTGCACTTGTTACTACTTTGCTGGCTGTTCTCAGGCTGCACTGTGCTTTCTGGGTTTGGCTTACTTACACTGTTATAATCCCCTCAAAGCCCTGTATCCTTTTCTCTGCCTTAGTTCAAATTATGAGGAAACTTTTACTCTAATACCTTAAAACCAAATGATGTTGGTTTTTCCTTTTCACCTTCATCTCAAATATCCTTTAATTGCTTTTTCTTTTCATAAAATATATTGAACTGGTTGCAAGACTTCTGTACGGTCCACAGCCCAGCTGTGCAAGGGCAGTGGGAGATGGAGTCTGAGGTATGGGTTTAATAATATTTATTAACAGAGAAGCTAATACTGGAGATAAACTTACTAAGAGGGTGGGCCCACGAGGAGAATTCATGAATCCAACAGCACTGCTCAGGTCAAGGTCCTGTGGGGCAGGCTGAACTGAAAGCACTTAGCTCTCTGCCATGTGCCACAGTGCTTCCCGCAGGGAGAGGGGCTTTATAAGTGAGGCTACATAAGCAATGACATATTAGCATGCTTTATCCCCTGTATGACCAGTATTCCAAGGAACCTATGAATTAGCATACATGTACCGCCCAACACTGGCCAGCAGGGCTAGGACTTACTTTAATGTTCTTGATCCTGTGCCTTGGCCAACTGCTCAGGACCTGTAGCATCTCTGAGATAAGAGTTCTGCCTGGTTAATGTTGGTCCCTTTAGGGTAGGATTTTTCAGCTTTAGAACCACTGACATTTTTGCTAGACAGGTTGTTTTTGTTTTTAAATCATGAGTCCATGTTTGTGCATAGGAGCTATCTTATTTACTAAGGATCATTGTCACATGTTTAGCAGGACCCCTGTCTACTCTAGTTGTTAGATGTCAATTGTTGTTGTTGTTAGGTGCTATCGAGTTGGTATCCGACTCATAGTGACCCTCACAGGGTTTTCAATGGCAGACTGTTTCAGGATTGACTTGGGAGTGGATTGCCAGGTCCTTCTCCCATTTTTGCGGTGCTGGGAATTGAACGCGGGACCTCAGAGACTGCAGCGCAGCGCTCTACCAACTGAGCTACATCCCAGCTAGATGTCAATAGCATATCCCAATTATGACAGCTAAAGTGTCTCCAAACATTACCACATGTTTCTTGTTGTTGTTAGGTGCCGTCGAGTCGGTATCCAACTCATAGTGACCCTCACAGGGTTTTCAATGGCTGACTGTTTCGGGATTGACTTGGGAGTGGATTGCCAGGCCCTTCTCCCATTTTTGCGGCGCTGGGAATTGAACTCTGGGCCTCAGAGACTGCAGCGCAGCGCTCTACCAACTGAGCTAAATCCCAGCCCCCACATGTTTCTAAGGGAGATAAAATCATTTCCAGCTAAAATTCACTACCCTGGAGCCTGAAGTCTTGTCCTTAAATTTCTGCCTGATACCTGGAGTCATGCTACTTGCTGATAGGCCTCCCAAATACCAACTGTTGGCCAAGCTCTCCCACGAAGCTTGCTCCTGGAGTTCTTGTGGCCACGCTTGGCCCTCTGGGGAAAACGCTACTGAGATCCTTGCAGCAGCATTGTGCTGCAAACAGCTGGCCTGTGTTGATGAGTGTTTTGTTGCAAGGCACCATTTTCTCTGGCTGGAGTGTAGGACCCTCCAGCACCCATAACTAGCTTTCTTGCAGGGAAGGGGTGAGGTTGGCTTCAGTGTTTGGATCTGTCCTGTCCAGATCCAGCCAGTTCTCCCAAGAGTGGCTGTCTCACAAGATGTGACGGTGAAAATGTTTGTTTTCCTTGGGAGAGTCATTTATCTCCCCAGTGGTTTTAAGTGAGTCTGTCCTTGTCCTATGTAAGTGGAGGCATAGTTTTCTGAAGGGGATTAATTGCCCCCATCGACTTGCAAGAAATCAGTCAGGAATGAGAGGCAGAACTACAGGACTGCAGCCTGCACAGATGCCAGCAATACAAAGGTGGTGAGATTAAAACTAGAATTTAGGGAGAGAGAGTAATTGATGACTGACTGAAAGCTAAGCACAGAGAACCGAAAGGAAAATATGCAATGCTTTTCATAGAAAATGTATCTAAGTACTGCAGGGAAAAGAGAGGCGGTGGAGAAAGTACAGAACAAGAATAAACTGTACCTTGAACTTGACCTACTTCATTTCAGTGGGGCAGGGAGTGCTGGGAGGGCCAGAGCCTAAAAGGTACTCCAAGGGGCTGACACAGATCTTGGCATTGGGAGGAAACCCATTCCAGCTGGTAGGAATGCTATTCAATGCTAAACAACTTTGAAGACTGCTCCTCTCTTGTGAGAAAGTATGATAGCATTCTTCTGCCATGTGGCAAGGGCTCAGGTTTCTTCCCTCTTTTGCTCTCTCACCTGTTGAGTGTCGCCCTCATCTTCATCACCCAGACACTCAATCCCACCTCTTTTTCTTCTTGCAGAAATAGGGAAAGAAGGAACTCACATTTCCTCTCAAAGGCATAAACCATAAGTTGCACACATTATTTTGGCTCACATTCCATCGGGCAAAACTTACTCATAGGACCACACCACATCGCCACACCTAGCTGCAAGGGAAGCTGGCTAGGAAGTCATATACCCAGATTTAAAGGGGGCGGGAGCTCTCTAAGAAATGTCTAAGTCCACTAGCCCAAGGGCTTTATTTCTTCAGTCTTCTCTGCTTTCCTCCAAATTCAATTTTCCTAAAATCTAAAGAAACTGCCTGGCAAACACATCCTTGGGAAACAGGTAATGGAAAAGAAAGAGTAGGCAAATATGGAATCCTCCTTAACCAAAAGGGTTGCTACACACTTAAATTTCATTACCTCTAAAAGAAAAGGGACTTTTGATGCCATTGGGTAGGCAAGTGACTTGATCTTGTGCTGGGACCCACTTCTACCCACAGATTGGCCAGCTGGTCACTACTGTGAAATCCCAATGAAGACTGAGAGTCAATGCTATGGGGTTGTGGCCAGTGTGGGACACACTGTTGAGGTGTGCCCTAAAGAACATTCAGCCTTCTAAAGCCATTGTCTCTAGGCATGCTCATCTCCTGGAGGGTGAAACTTAATTTATGGATGCCTGTGTTTTTCTAGAGCTGAAAGAATTAGAAACCTAGTAGGGAAGTGTCTTCGGCCACACTGGAAGAGCTGCTTTGCTGTACTCAGAGATTGAGCATTATTGGGGATGTGGTCACTAGGCTGGAAGACCTCAGCCATCTAGACCTTCAGATGAAGAGGACCAGGAGGCTGTGGCAACCAAACAGCATAGGATTTTAAAAGCTATGAAGGTAGAAAAGGAAATTAGAAAAGAACTATTTATATCAAAGATATTTTGAGTGGGGCTATAGCTTAGTGGTAGAGCCCTTAACCAATATTCACAAGACCGAGGGTCCAATCCTCAGTACAGTTAAAACAAAGATAAGAACAAAAACCAGTTAAATTAAGGGCAGGTGCAGTGGCACACCCCTGTATGCCCAGTGATGCAGAGGTAAGAGGATCACAGGTTGAAGACCAGAGGCAGCCTATGTCACTTAGTGAGACCCTGTTTCAAGATTAAACAAAATTAAAAAGAGGCCTAGGGTGCTGCCTAGTGATAGAGCATTTGTAAAGTATGCACAGGGCCCTGGGTTCAGCCTCCAGTATCATAAAAATAGATAAGTATTTTTAAAAGATATTTTAACACAACACGAGTAATCTTGTATGATTACA
The DNA here is from genome assembly GCA_007922755.1 of Pedetes capensis. Taxonomy (NCBI): domain Eukaryota; kingdom Metazoa; phylum Chordata; class Mammalia; order Rodentia; family Pedetidae; genus Pedetes; species Pedetes capensis. The sequence goes on along the minus strand of VMDO01013108.1, from coordinate 24,214 downwards.
TATCTTTTTACATTGAAATAAACTATTTTAGAATAGTTTTAGATTTATAGAAAAAGTTAAAAAGATAGTACAGAGAGTTCTCATATGTACCTTTTGTTTTTAAATGAAGGCTTTTTTATTCTGAACATTGTAATAGGAAATTAGGATCAAAAATTTGTCAATGATAGAAAATAAAAAGATGGATCATCTTTTCCATTCTCCCACTCCCTGTACATGAGATTTTTAGCAAATCACTTAACATCTTTGAGCCTCAGTTTTCTCACTTATAAAACAGAGATAAAACTAATGTGTCAGAGTTGCTATGGTGACAGCCTAATAAAGTGCATACTCAAGGTCTCTGTGTGGACCGAGTGTAAAATCTGAAACACTGATCAACTCTTAGCTCTAGTAATTATTCTCCAGTACTCTACATTATTTTCACTGATTGACCACAGTGTGAAGTGACATGAAGGGGTTAATGTGCTTACTTAGCTTGTCATGCTGTGGGCTGCAGACTCACTCATGAAGGGTGGCTAAGTTGATGGCAGAAAAAATAAGAAACCATTAAAAATTAAATTTATATTTGTAGAACAAATTGATTAATTTCACTTAAGAAAATAAATATAAAATTTTACAAGATTTAATAATTTCCTCCAAGTAAAAATATGGCTGACAAAGGATATGAAGAAGAAATAGCTTTTAAGAGTGTCTTGAAAGTACCATGCTTCCCTCCTAGAGTAGGGAGCAGAATAATTGGAAAAGATTTGTGTCTAGAAATGTGTTATAGAATTTTGTAAACCAGAGAGGAAATAAGAATTTTCCTGACCTGGTGAGTATTTGGGGATGTTTGCAATAGATTATTGACAATAGTGATCTCTGGAACTTTTTAGGAGATTTAGGAGTAATTTTTTATTTTCTACTTTTTAACATGTCCATATTTCCTGCCTGCAGCTGTAGCCTTGTAACATCCGATCCCGTCAGATCTCAGAAGCTAAGCAGGGTCGGGCCTGGTTAGTACCTGGATGGGAGACCGCCTGGGAACACCAGAAGCTGTAGGCTTGGGAAAAAGACCTGGCAACCCCCTCCCAAAAATCAATCTGCCATTGAAAACCCTATGCACAGCAGAGAAGCACTGACAATAGTGTTTCCCCTGTTGTACAGAGGGTCGCTATGAGTTGGATACCGACTCGACGGCACCTAACAACAACAATAACAACATATTTCCTACCATGAACACACATGGGTGAACCTCAAGAACATTACTTCAAGTGCAATAGATCAGGGATGGAAAAATGCCATAGAATCTCACTAATATGTGGAATCTAGAAAAGTTATCAGGGGCTGATAGGTGGGTGATGGTGTGAGGGAGATTGAGGAGGTGTTGGTTACATGATACAAAATATCAGGTAGGAGGAAAAAGTGTAAGAGTTGTATTGGACCACATGGTGACTATAGTTAATATGAATGCATTGTATTCTTGAAAATTGCTGAGAACAGGGTTTCTTAACAGTTCTCACTGATGGCACATATCTACAACCCCAGCACTTGGGAAGCTGAGGCAGGGGAATTGAGAGTTTGAGACCAACCTGGCTACAAAGTAATATCTGTGTTAATTTCCTTAATTTTGCCATTCTACACATTGTGGAGCAAAAACTATTTCTGAGGGGTGCTACAGGGAATGAGGTGACATGACCTGATAGATAGTTGGTTCCATTGTTAAAACTAAAGGCTACAAGGACGAGGCAGCTGAGATAAGACTCTCCAAAACAAAGTTAGTTAAACTAAACTCTCAAACTGTTCCAATAGTGAGTTATACCTAGCCAAGGTCAAGCCAGGTGCAGGCTGCCCCAAAAAACCCTTATAAACACTAGCAACCCATTATTCAGTGCATACCAATAAACTCTCTCTCATTGCCTGCCCCCTGCCCTCCTGAGATGTAATAATAAACATTTTCCTACCTATTCTATTCTAAGCTCCAGTAAATTCTTTTACCTCGAGTGATCCAGGCCATGCAATAAAAGGTGTCATAAAGAATACAAATGAGAAGCTGGGTTTGGTGGTTCATGCCTGTAATGCCATCACGTAGGAGGCTGAAGCAGGAGGATGGATGGAGCTTGGTTTCTGTTTGCTGACTTAACTAAAGGCCTGAATCTGGATTTTGAGAAGATCCCCAGGTGATGTGAATACACATTAAATTTTGAGAAGCACTGATTCAGTATATGTGGCTGTTTGGAACTGTCTTATGTGACAAAATGGACAGGGAGGTGCAGCCATCCTGGAGACTGTGTGGATAGACAGGGAGGTGTCTGGAGAGTGCTTCTATGGAGCTCGGCTTCTTTTGCTGACTTACCTAAAGGCCTGCCTGAATTGGGAAGGAAATATTAGAAAAGGCATGGTAATTATTCAAAGAAATTATTAGGGCTTTGTACAAAAAACTGTATCAAGGCCGGGCGCGGTGGCGCGCGCCTGTAATTCCAGCGGCTCGGGAGGCGGAGGCTGGAGGATCGCAAGTTTAAGACCAGAGGCAGTCTGTGTAACTTAGTGAGACCCTGTCTCAAAAAAGTAAAAAAAAAATGGGCTGAGGGCGCAGCTCAGTGGTCCAGCACTTGCAGAGCATGCAGGCGCGGGGCCCTGGGTTCAACCCCCAGTACCACAAAAAAAAAAAAAAAAAAAAAAAACTGTATCAAAGCAACTCATGACATTTTTTATGATAGAATACAGTAATTGAAAACAATCTAATGTTAAACAATAAGGAATTAAAGAAATTATGGTGCATCTAATAAACTGCAAAGTAGTTATTCAAAGCCATGTCACAGAAGAAAGTATCATCATAGGAAATGTCTACATTGTATTCTTGAGTGAACAAAGCTGCATATAAGACATGGATTCCATTTTCAATTTAAAAATACACACATATGCACAAGACTTTCAAGGACGTGTTCCAATGTACTAACAGTGGCTGCAGATTTGGAGTGATTGTTATTTTTTCATTTTCTATACTAAGTATGTATTTGTTTTACACAAAGAGAAAAAGAAAGGTCATAACAAAAGTGATCAAGACAGAGTCCTTTATTTCTGGCCATAAATACACATTTTCTCAACTAGAAACTCATTTCTATTCACTATAGCCAATATTCAATAATCACTATCTAATGACTCAATTACAGGTAATATTCAATAATTACATTCACTCACTTGTGCCATATAGCAGGCTTTTTCAGACAAGGCCTCACTATATAACCCAGGCTGGCCTTGAATTCTCGATCCTTCTGCCTCAGGCTCCTGGGTGCTGGGAACAGATTTGTGTACCATCATACGCTGATAAACATAAAACTTTGATTGAACTCTCCTAAGTTTTTGTCTCATAGTTCTGTCGTTTGTTATGAGGAAATGGGCTGTGATCTTTATAATATCCCACTTATCCTCCCCTATAGATGTAAATCAGGTTCCCATCACCTCCTCTGTAGGTACAATAACTTGCTCTAGGAGCTCACAGAACTCAGAGAAACATCCTCTTTACTGGTTTGCAATAAAGGATGTCATAAAGAATACAAATGAGAAGCTGGGTTTGGTGGTTCATGCCTGTAATGCCAGCACGTAGGAGGCTGAAGCAGGAGGATGGATGGAGTTCCAGCCCAGCCTGGACTACACAGCAAATTGCAGGCCAACCTGGGCTACACCTGCCTGAGGTGGGGAGAAAGAGAGAGAGAGAGAGAGAGAGAGAGAGAGTGAGAGAGGATGAGAATGAATACAAAAGAATAGCCAAATATAGAGGTATGTAAAGTGGGGTCTAGAAGGGTCCTGAGCAAAGGAGCTTTGTCCTTGTGGATTTGGGGTGCCTGCCTTCCTGGCACATGGATGTGCTCACTGACTTGGAAGTTCTCTTCATCCTTGTCTCCTGGGGTTTTTATGGATGCTCCACCATGGAGGCTGATGGGTTAAATCATTGCCCATTGGTGATTGAACTGAATTACCATCCCCACCCCTCCCCAGAGGTCTAGAGTGGTGGACCTGAAAGTTCTAAGCCTCTGACTGCATGGTTGGTTTGCCTGGAAACTGGCCCCAGTCTCTACGAGAAGTCACCTGTTAGGGTAAACTCAGCTGTGGTTGAAAGGCTCCTATTATGAATCACAAAAGACATTCCTCTCGCCTCTATAGCTCAGCAAATTCCAAGGATTTTAGGAGCTTTATGCCAGGAACTGAGGACCATGTCCTTATGTCACAATATTAGAAAACCCTTTGGATATGTATTTTGGGTTGACTATTAAAGCACAATTGTAAAGTTTCTTCACCATCACTTATTCAGTGATATTCAGCAAACCCTTACTAAGTACTTACTAAGTAAGCAAACACAAAGTTGTTGTTGTTGTTGTTGTTAGGTGCCGTCGAGTCGGTATCCGACTCATAGCGACCCTCTGTACAACAGGGAAAACCCTATTGTCAGTGCTTCTCTGCTGTTCACAGGGTTTTCAATGGCAGATTGATTTTTGGGAGGGGGTTGCCAGGTCCTTCTCCCAAAACACTAAGTACTTACTAAAATTATTCCACTTGAGTCTCACAGTACCCTAACAGCTCAGTAAGAACTTATAGGAAAAAGAGCCCAGATCCCACAGCTCCTTGGGAGAAGGCAAAAAATCGGTGTCCCTGGACTCCAAAGCCAGTGGTCTCTCAGCTAACCAAGCATTCCACAATGTTTTCCATTTAGAGAAGGGATTTTCCTAGTTTGTGGTTCTTTTCCTGTATACATTCCAGGCATGCTTAGAATGTTTGCACCTGAGGGATTTGAAAGAGTGGCTTTAAAAATAGGGCGATATCAGGTCAGAATTGCCTGAAGACCACCATCTCATCATGCTCTGGGCAGTCCAGAGCCTCCATCTCCTGTACTGTAAGACAGAAGGCAAACCAGAGCCTTCATGGCATTCTTCTCAGCTGAGCATGGATTTTAACGATAACACCACACAAGATGAGACAACTGGAAGTACTAGTAGCTGTAATAAACCTGCTATCAAACGATTCTGTGTTTTACTTCTTTATAGATTATATCTCTCTTTGAATAGTGTAACATGTATTCTTTTTATTTATTATATTAAAATGTTCATATGTGCTGGGTGTGGTGGCTCACACCTATAATCCCAGCAACCGGGAGTAGGGAGCAGTGGAGGCAGGAGGATTGCAAGTTCCAGGCCAGAGGTAGCCTATGTTACTTACTGAGACCCTATCTCAAGGAAGAAAATAAAAAGGGGGCTGGGAATTCAATTCAGTGGCAGAGTACTTGTAAAGTACTTGCCAAGTATATGTGAGGCCTGGGTTCAGTCTCCCAGTACAAAAAACAAAAAACAAAACAAACAAACAAAAAAAGAAAGCAAAGAAAAGCAAAGAAAAAAGTTCACATGTGTAGTGAAATTTTAGAAGGGGGCATTATTTTTGGCAAGTTTAAAGTTCACAGTAAAACTGAGTGGAAGGTATGGAGACTTCCCATACCCCCTCCCCACCATCCCCACATACATAGCCTCCCCATTATCAACATCCTGCATCAGACAGTATATTTGTTAGAACTAATGCACTCACATTAACATATCATTTAATGCATTCACATTAACATATCATTACTTCCAAATGTCCATAGTTTAGAATTCACTCTTGATGGTGTACATTCTATGAGTTTGGTGTACATTCCATAAGTGTGTGCGTGTGTGTGTGTGTGTGTGTGTGTGTGTTTATATCATACAGGATGTTTTCATTGCCGTAAAAATCTTTTGTGTTCCACGTCATTGTGCCCCAGTCCCAATCCCAAACCCTGGAAATTGGTGATCCTTGTATATTCTCCATAGTTTTTTCCTGGAATGTTTTAAAAATATTTTACCATCATGTGTACCAAAGAGAGGGAGAGAGAAAGATAGGCTGTTTGTAGATAACAAATTACTGATGTATGTAAGTCGTGATTAACATGAATAATTTTTAATCGAAAATGATCACAATGATTTTCCAAATCCCAGAGCTCAAAGAAACCACCAAATCTGATTCTGTAGCCAGAATCGCCCTGTGATTGGTGAGGAAGGCAGCAAGCAGCCTTGATCCCCTACGGAGGCCACTGTTTGACAGCCGTGGAGTTGCCGCCACCTCGTGGATATCAGAGATAGTGCAGCCAGTGAAGACGGCAAAGCACCACCAGGGGCGCAAGCGCAGAACAGCCCAGCTACCTCTAGTCAGTCACTTTGCTAATGCTTCAGCTGAGCTCCCTTATTACCTGGGAAGACCAAGGCCCGGTGCAGTTTATTATGGGTTTGTGGTGTTTATTAATCCACAACGGTATTGTTTTTGATAGACAACCTAAGATTAAGGCTAATAAAGGACTCTGGGAATGTGGACTCAATAATTTTGTTGGCTTGAGAACAAAGAAGAAAGTCAGTAAATAGTACCTGGATCCTCCAGTAATTACTGCATCTTATAAATTACTGTTTTCTCTTATTCCAGCCCACAGTCTGTCATTCTAGGAAGTATGATATATTAATTTTGAGCTAAGCAATATCCACAGGGAGTAATCAGAGTTGGTACTGAACAGGTGTTTCCCAATGAAAAAGGTTACTATTGGAATTATTTATAAACAGCATCAGAACACTGAATGTTAACAAAGTGATTTTCATCTGCTTATTAAGTACCAGGAGATATCTGTGCACCAAATCATCTCATTCTGACTGACATTTGAAAGGTCATATGTTATCCACCTTCAAAGTGCTATTAACCTTCCTTCTTGTCTTTATTTTCCTTTTAAATGTTATTTTAAATTTGATTATTATGCAATAGGTAAGCCCTATGCTTTTGAGTTATAGTGTTGGAGATGAATATTGAATATACCATGGACTGCAAAAAGAACCAATATATCTGTCCTAGAAAAATGCAATTAGAGTGCTCCTTGGAAGTGAGGATGGCTAGACTACATCCTACGTATTTTGGACATGTAGTTAGGAGAAACCAATCCCTGGAGAAGGACATCATGTTTGGCAGAGTGGCAGGTCAATGAAAGAAAGGAATACCCTCAACTAGATGGATTGACACAGTGGCTGCAACAGTGGGCTTAAACATAAAAAAGATCATGTGCCTGGTACAGAACCAGAGAGTGTTTTGTTCTGTTGTACATAGGGTCACTGTGAGTCAGACTCAACTTCACAACACCTAACAACAACAACAACAACAACAACAAAAACAAGTCCTACATTTGGCATAAAAGTATAATATCTCTACCGCTCAGTTTAAGAAACAGTATGGGTCATGCAGGTGAAGCTCTCTGTGTCCCACAATTATCCTCTTCCTTCCTATCTGTACAGTTTCCACTCTTCTAAACTACGTGTTTATCATTCTTATTTTTTCATTATACTTTTATCAATGTATGCATAGTCATACACAGGGTAAAGCATTGGCCTTATGTTTTTAAAACTTTATTGACACCAGGTGTGGTAGTGCACACTTGTAATCCCACAAATCAGGAGGCTGAGGCAGGATTTTTGAGTTCAAGGCCAACCTGGGCTACACAGTGAGACCTTGTCTGAAAAAGCAAGGTGGTGTGGTGGCGCACACCTGTCATCCCAGAGATTCGGGAGTCATGGGCAGGAAGATTGCGAGTTTGAGACCAGAGGTAGCCTGCTCAATTTAGCAAGACCCTCTCTCCAAATTGAAAATGAAAAAATAGGGGTTGGGGGTGCAGCTCAGTGGTGGAGCATTTGTCTAACATTTGTGAAGCCCTGGATTCAACCCCTCAGTACTGCAAGAAAAAAAAAAAGAGAGAGACCAAAAAAAAAAAAAAAAAAAAAGAAGAAACCTCACTTTATTGAAATGGTGTCTTTTTCTGTAACTTTATTTTTTCATTCATTGTTATGATTGTGAAACTTGTCCATTGTATTAGCGTCCTAAGGCTGCTGTCACAAATTAACTCAAACTTGGTGGCTTCCAACAGCAGAAATTTATTCTTTCACTGTTCTGGAGACCAAAAGTCCAAAATCAAGGGGCTGGGCAGGCTGTGCTCTCTCTGACACTGTAGGGAAGAATCTGCTCTTTGCCTTGTCCAGTCTTTTGTAGCCAGCTATTTCTTGGCTTGTGGTGACATAACTCCAACCTCTGCTTCATCTTCACGTCACCTCTTGCTCTCTGTCTCTTCCTCCCTTTCTTTTTGTTTTTTGTTTTTTGTTTTGTCAGAGTCTTGTTTTATAGTCCAGGCTGCCCTGGAATGCACAATCCTCCTGTCTCAGCCTTAATTACAGGCATGTACCACCATGCCCAGCTCTGTCTTCCTTTCTTCCTTTCTTATGAAGATACTTATCTTTGAATTTAGGGCCTACTCATGTAATCTGGCACTGTGGTTGTTGTTGATAGATGGTGTCAAGGGGGGTCCAACTCATAGCAACCCTCAGAGGGTTTTCAATGGCTGATTGCTTCAGGTTACCATGGGAGTGGTTTGCCATGTCCTTCTCCCATTTTTGTGGTGCTGGGGATCAAACCCCGGGCCTCAGAAAGTGCAGCAACTGAGCTCTACCAACTGAGCTAAATCCCCATGCCAGCAATCAACTTGCTAAAGAGGATGAGGCAGGAGGATCACAAGTTCGATGCCAGCCTGGGTTACACCTTTGGGCTGGGGTTTAGCTCATTTGGTAGAATGCTGCACTATACTCTCTGAGGACCCAACTTGACCGCACCTAACAACAGTAACATGTAATCTGGGATGGTCCTTAATGGTACCTGGAAAGGTCATAGACAGTATATGGCAGAGGCAGGTCTCCAACCTGTGCATATTGACAGAGTTTCCCAATCATTGGATTACAATCCCTCCAAACTCAAATAGTTGTGGTTTCTAGTTATGGAAGTAAGGAGCATTGTTCTAATGCTTAGCCCATGTTAGTGAGAACTAACTAGTATTGGGGCGCTACAGGATGAAGGAATGGTGCATCAGCTAGGGAGGCAGGAAATCTGAGTTCTGTAGTCCATCCTTCACTGAAGCCCAAACTCCAAGCAATAGGAGGCTACTTTGTTGCTATTCCCTTTCTAAGTCCCTTGAACTGATTTAAAAGGCAGAAGGTAAATGAGAAGAAAGACCACTGGCCCACTTCCTGGGTTTGAGCACAAAGGGCCATTTGTGGCAGGGAAGGCACAGAAGGACTTTTAACACATACATTTTTTGATTACTAAAGTCAATAATTTTACAGAAAACTTGGCAAATAGAAAAAAATTAATTTTAACCCTGCTA
>VMDO01013108.1:0-10000 GCA_007922755.1 Pedetes capensis | reverse complement strand
ATAATCCTCCTGCCTCCACCTCCCAAATGCTGGGATTACAGGTGTACATCACCACACCTAGTGCTAACAGTTATTTCTTTAGTTTATCTTTTTACTCTTGTATTTTACTATAAGCACTGAGAAAAAGCAGGCAGTACCTTCAACACTTTACTTGAACATCTCCTTAGATAGGTCATGCAGTTAACTTGGTTTATTTTCTATTCTCCATGTTACTACAGGTGACAGTATTGCTAAACTTTTTGCCACTCTATGACTGCTTCCACTAATATTTTCCTTACTTTCCAATCAGCCCTAACCAATAACTTCTTCAAGAACCGTGAGGCTGCCAGGGCAGAGGCCAGCCTGGGCTACATAATGAGACCCTGTCTCAAAAACAAAAGAAAACAAAACAAACAAACAAACAACAAAAAAGAAACCCAATACTTTCACTAACAGTCACTGGAAGACCTAAATTCTGCCTGCCACCCAATCCTAAAGCCATTGCCATATGTTTTTGGCCTTCATTGTGGTACCAAGGTCTGTTCCAGTTTCTGTTACTATATAACAAACCACACCAAAATGGAGCAACTCAAAATAGCAACAACATGCATGTGCTTAGGAATCTATAATTTGGAAAGAATTTGGAGAGGATGATTTCTCTTCTCTACTCAGTGTCAACTGGGGTGATTTAAAAATTGCAGGCTAGAAGAATCTGAAAATTCATTCACACACATGTTGGGTGGCTATTATTGGCTGGTGTTGTCTATCATCTGGGAATTCATCTGGAACTGTTGCCTAAATATTGTCACATGACTTTTCCATGTGGCTGCTTGGTTTTTACACCAATGATGAAGTGGTTGGCCAGGGAACCAAGTCTCAGAAATCACAAAATATCGTTTCTGTGCCTTCCATTCTTTATAAGTGAGTCACTAAGCCTGGCCCACCTTTAAGGGGAGAGGAATTAGACTCCACCTTTTGATGGGAGAAGTGTCAAAGACTTTGAGGACCTGTTTTAAAACCACCAATAATGCCAGGCGGGCTGGGATTTAGCTCAGTTGGTAGAGTGCTGCTCTGCGGTCTCTGAGGTCCCAAGTTCGATTCCCAGCACCGCAAAAATGGGAGCAGGAACTGGCAACCCACTCCCAAGGCAATCCCGAAACAATTTGCCATTGAAAACCCTATGAGGGTCGCTATGAGTCGGACAGGACTCGATGGCACCTAACAACAACAACAACAACAGTATGCCAGGCATGGTGGGGCACGCCTGTAATCCCAGCGGCTCGGGAGGTGGAGGCAGGAGGATTGCAAGTTCGAGACCAGAGGCAGTCTGCGTAACTTAGTAAGACCCTGTCTCAAAAAAGTAAAAAAAAATGGGCTGGGGTGCAGTTCAGTGGTCCAGCACTTGCAAAGCATGCAAGTGCGAGGCCCTGGGTTCAACCCCCAGGACCGAAAGAAAAAAAGAAAAAAAAATACAAACAAACAAACAAACAAAAAACACCCATAATAAGATATTCTCAACTCCATTTCACCAATGCAGAAGATATACGCCAGAGACATCAACTTGCTGAAATGCTCACAATTAGTAAATGATAAATCTTGGGGAAATAATGTGGTTGCCATTTACATGTTTAATTACAGAATATGCATTATACAATCTCCATAAAGCATTGTAATGCTACAGCATATTATTTATGAACCCAGTTGAGTTTTCCCTTCTTGACAGAAAGAACAGAATACCTCAGGCATATGGGTTGTGAATCAAGAAACTTTATTATTTTTTGTATAGCAAAGCATGAGTTTAGTTTGTTATAAGAGTTCATGTAAAAGGTCAAATTGTTATGCCAGGAGTGGTGGTGCACACCTGTAATCCTGGCATTCTGGATGCAGAGGCAGGAGGATCAATGCAACTTAGATACCAACCTGGTCTACATAGCAAGTTCCAGGTGAGCCTGGGCTACACAGTGAGACTCTATCTCAAAAAAAATAAATAAAATTTAAAAAAATCAAACTATGATCCAAGCCAGAAATATCTTCAGTCATGACTTCAGAGCACTTAACTAGGTTCTATATTCCTATAAACCCTCCCTCTAACCTGACATAGAATGTACCTTCACCTTAGTAGCTATAAGTTTGCCTAAGACAACTCTAGCGGAGTCTTTTGACATAACATGACATCGAGTTCTTTGGGAATCTCACAAAGAAAGGATGTATTCACCAAGTTTTGTCTGCAGGTGAATTGGCTTCCTAAGTACCTTTCTATTGATGATCAGCTTTCCTTATTGGATACCTGACATTTCTTCCTCTTGGATGGCACTTATCCATGTCCATGTGTGTACATGTCCACAGTTAGTACATGTCCTTATATGAACAGGTTTCCAACCAGTTTGTTTTCTATTTAATTTTTACTAACACCCCTTTGGATTTTCTTAATGAGCACTTTATTGTACAAGAAGGAAAAGCAATAAATTCTGCAAATTTGTTGCTTTGCAATAAGGAAGAACAATCAAATTATGAAATACCAGAAAGAGAACAAACCATTTTGCCTAGTCATGTATACAAATATCTCCTGAAAAGCATTAAAATAAGTTTTTCTGACATTATTATGTCCTTTATAACCAAGTTTCATTTGTGTCTTTTTTCTCACAGAAGCAAACACCAGTCTCAGTTGATTTGGGCTGATAGTCCCCATATTTGCCAAAACCTATGATCTTAGCCTTGGTGTACAGCATCAGGTCTTCAAAGACAAAGATGTTTAGCTTTTTCTCTTTTTATACGGCAATAATTGTTGTTGTTAGGTGCCATCAAGTTGGTGTCCAATTCATATCGACCCTACATACAACAGGTGAAACACTGTTATTAGTGCTTCTCTGCTATTCAGAGGGTATTCAATGGTGGATTAATTTTGGGAGTAGTTTGCCGGGTCCTTCTCCCAAGCCTACAACACCTGATATACCTAGGCGGTCTCCCATCCAAGTACTAACCAGACCTGACCCTGCTTAGCTTCGAAGATCTGACTGAATTGAATGCCAGTGTTACGGCTGCAGGCATATTGCAGTAATGGCAAACACATAAATATTGTTCAGTTCAGACTGAATAATAATGAATTGCACATTTTGGAAAATAAAGTAATTAGACTATCAGACTTGGGAATTTACTACTGTGATCTATAATTTTTCTACAATTTTTGCTCGAGATTTCTTCCCTCACCCTCTCCCTCCATGCTGTTCTGGGCCACACGGATTCCGTTCTGACCCATTTCTAACTCTACCACGTTTATCCATTATCCAATTCTCGTCTCTTTGTCAACGTTACAAATCCCATTGATCTCCACTCTTTTCTGGAGCCCTCAAAACCTATAAGCTATGAGAATTCTGGATAATTCTGTGTTGAAGGAAGGAAATGGTGAGATAAAGTAAATTGGATGCAACAGTCTATAAAATAAGACTAACATGCTAACATGAGCTCAGAATAATTTTGCTTATGAGCAGTCTTGTGCACAGAAGAGATCCTCTAGAACTATCTGACAAGTGAATAAGGAAGGACCTGATTTTGTAGAGGATTGAATGATTAAGTGACTTGTCCAGGGTCAAAGTTCTGGACCATGATACAATCCTTACAAGAATCCAGACCTTCTCATTCCATCCAGTTCTCACAACGCTACACTGTCCAGCTTCCAGTAACTGGCCTTGCCTTTGGAAGGCTTATGACTGTTTACGCCTCTGGGGATCTGGCGATGAACAATGCTGCAAACAAGTGATCCCTCAGGCCAGCCTGGTATCTGACCAAGTTGGGCGGTTGGCAGATGCTTTAGTTCCTCTTTCCTGCTGTTAAGAAGGCATTTGTTTTGCTTTAAAAAATGTTCTCTTCAATTTCTTGTTAAATTGGACTAAATGAAGATTGGGATGATATCAGCCAGGCAGATGTGTTTCTGATAATACATATTTTAAAGTACTTGTCGTGTTTTTCTTTGTACAAAAGTAATAAACATTAATTATAAAAGTGTAGATAAAACAAAAAGAAAGACATTAAAAATGTCCATTATTTCCTGCCCTGAAGATAACTATTATTCACTACTCATTATTATATATTATGCTTCTAGTTATGTGTGTGTGTGAGAGAGAGAGAGAGAGAGCAAGAGAGAGCATGACAGGGTATTCCCTTAGCCCACATCTTGCCACACATATACCTTAGTGAATAGGGAAAAAATACTACAGTTAGGAAACTGAGAAACAGGAGCAGAAGAGATTAAGAAAAGATGTCAGTGATGAAAGAAGGAGGATTTAATTCAGTTTAGAGCCAATCCCACACTCCCATTGTCCAGCCACAGACCTCTTATGGGTTCTGCTGTCCCACAATTCTCTCTCTTCCATCTGCTTCCTATCTTTCCTGCAGTCATAGTCTGCTTATTGTGTTGATTACCCTTTCATAAACATTCAAAAAATATTGATCTGACCCTGTGAGTACAAATCCCAACCTCCTGACACTTGTAGAAGACAATAGGAAGAAGCAATGAGCCATAATAAATGTACTATAGTCCGGTAAGATGGGCAAGAGGCAGGAACTGGGTTCTGTGAATCTTCAAGGAGATATTCTTCACCTGGACCAAGAGGTGTTGGGAGGAGGGACAAGGGAGAAGCAGGAGCCACAGAGAGCTTTTGCTGGGTAATGCTTGATGATTTGAACATCAGAGGAGTTGTTGACTTTAGCAAGGCAGAGAAAGTGGGATGAGATAGTTGGGTATGTTTTGCCAGATGTTGACCATTTTTTGAGCTATTTCAGGACAGAGATTGGTCCTAAGCCTGGTACAGAACACTTCTTAGAATAATTTGCTCTATCAATATAGCATAGTGTACTAAAAGAGTATCATATACATTAGTACTTTATGGGCTAATAAACAATATTAGCTACACAAAATCTTTTTCCTTCCTTTTTCCCCCCTCTTCTTCTTGTTTCTATTTCATCATCTTCTTTTCTGAAAGGGGATATGATTCCTGCACTGATGAGGAAAACAAACTTATTCCAATGGCATCATCTGGGACAAGATCTATATGTTTTCCTCAAGTGAATATAAGATATCATCCAACCAACTTATTCCCAAGAGATGCTTGCTAAAGTCATGTCTCCAAATTACTTTGGTTGGTTGGTTAGTTTTGTTGTTGTTTGTTCCATTTTGGGTTTTGTTTGTTTGTTTTCGAGGCAGGGTCTCTCTATGTATCTCAGGCCAGCCTTGAACTCTTGATCCTCCTGCCTCAGCCTCCCAAGTGTTGCACCTCCAGCCTGGCTGCAACTTACTAAACCATGAGAGATAGAAAGAGAAAAATAGAATAATCATATGTGGCAGAAGCAAAATGTGAATAATTGGTGAATCTGTTGGGGAGTATAGATGTGTTTATTATACTGTTTTTCAATTTTTTCTGCAGTTTAAATTTTTAAAATAAAAAGTTGGGAAAATATAGATGGATCGATTTCTTTGGACAAAGTACTGAACTTATCAATAGTCGATTCCTTCTCAAAGTCCATGTTAAAAACATTCTTACCTTTAAGTGATGGATTTTTGTCTCATGTATCTATTTTTGCATGAATTTATTTTGTCTGCACTCCCCATGTTGAAATATCAAGCTGAAAGAATACAATCTCATATGTAGAATTTTTCTCTGTTCAGTGACACAAATGTAGATCTTCACACATTTTTAAGTGGAGATTACAATTACTTAGTAGGGCTGGGATTTAGCTCAGTGGGTAGAGCGCTGCGCTGCAGTCTCTGAGGTCCCGAGTTCAATTCCCAGCACATCAAAAATGGGAGAAGGACCTGGCAATCCACTCCCAAGGCAATCCCGAAGCACTCAGCCATTGAAAACCCTATGAGGGTCGCTATGAGTCGGATACCGACTGGACGGCACCTAACAACAACAATTACTTAATATTCCCTTACCATTCCTACCTTATAATGAAGGTCAAACTCTCACATTTAATTGCAAGGTATTTATAGCAGGTATGTTTTCTACAGCATTTAATTAGGTGGGAATTAAATTTAAGTAGATCATAACCAAGGTTTTTAATATGGCAACAAACTGTGAAGGTACTTTGAGTAAGGCTGTCTTTTAACCAGCTTTTGCCAAAGTGAAGCAAAACATTCATTCTCCAGCTATACCTGCCTAACCCCTACCCTGCCCATGCTGTTTAGTCAAATAAATACAAATGCTGTATTTCATGTTTCCCATCCTGGAGACTCTTGTTACATATCAGCAATTGAAAATGTTCCAAAGTGCTGATTGGTAATAGAGGCATAGTTTCTATTGAACCAACCCTCCCACAGATAGCAACTAAAAATTCTGGAAAGAAAAAAATTTTTTAACTACACAAAGACACTGGGAAGTAATGGAAAGCATTACTTGGAAATGGAAAGGCAGGGAGGCTAAAATTCCATGGAAAACTCTGTTTTGCTGGTTTTAAGAACCAAAGGGTAAAATTCAGTGTGACCACAGCAGCTTGTATTGGAAAGCAAGGAGAGAGTCTTGGAAAGAAGAGTCACTAAGGGAGTGTATTAGTGAGGGTTCTCTAATGGAACAGAACAAATAGAATGTGTATACAATTATAAGAGGAGATTTACTGGATTGGCTCACATGATCAGAAGCTGGATAGTCCCACAACAGCTGTCTGCAGGCTGGAGAGCCAGGAAACCAGTAGCTCTTCAGCTCAAGAAGCCAAAGCCTCAGAACCAGAGACCAACGATGCAGCTGCTGTCCAAGGCGGAAGGTCCAGAAGCTTCCTGGAGAGTCACTGGTGCAAGTCTGCACTCAAAGGCTGAAGAATCTGGAGTCTGACATTTGAGGGCAAAGACCACAAAAAAAAAAAAAAAAAAGGAATGCACCCCAGAAGAGTCATGCCTATGCATGTGAGTGAGTACCTGTCTTCTGCTTTTTGTTTCATCTGGAGCCCCAGCCTATCAGATGTAGCAGCCACATTCAGAGAGGATCTTCCCCTCTTACTTCACTAACCTATATGCCAATCATTTCTGGAAACATCCTCACAGACATACTCAGAAGTGGGCTTTACCAATTTTCTAGGCATCTCTCATCTTAGTCAAATTGATAACCAAGATTAACCATCACAAGGAGAGCTCTAAATTCTGCTTTTAAGCTCTGCACAGATCTCTAACTTAGCCCCAATACAACATTCCAGTATTTGTGGAGCATACTCCAAGCAACCCATTGAAGGCTAAAAGACTTGAACAGAGTTCAACTGCTGCTTACTGCAGAGTAAATAGAGTTTACAGTTTGCATCTGACCAGGTCAACTGCCTATTAAAACAAGAAGACAATACTCCTTAGAGGAATATAACAGAACCCAGGGGCTTTTCAAGATAGTATTCACAATGTCTAAGATACCATACAAATCAGTAGATATATTTAAAAGAATAGCTAAATGTTGCCCATAATGAAGAGAAAAGGCAATCAATTGGAACCCATTTTAAAATGATCCAGACACAGGTACTAGTACACAAGGAGTGTGAAGCTGCTATTATAAATCTGCTCAAGGATGTAAATGAAAATATGCTTTTACTAAATCAACAAAGAAATTCATGCCAACACATATCCCAATCAAACTTCTGAAAACAAAAGCAAAGAAAAAGTCTTGAGAGCAACATGAAAGACCCTTTACTGATGGGGGAAAAATAATTCAAGTGACCGCCATTGTCATCAGAAACCATGGAATCCAGAAAGGTGTGACAGGACACTTTTCAAGTGTAGGAAGAAAAAAATTATCAGCCCATAATTCAATATTCACTGAAAATACCTTTCAAGAATGAAGAGGAAATCAGGATATTTTTAGATAAAGAAAAACTCAGAGAATTAGTTGCCAGTAGACCTACCCTAAAAGAATGGCTAAGGAAAGTTCTCTAAACAGAAAGGAAATGATAAAAGAGGGATCTTTGAACATTAGGAAGGAGGAAAAGAACAATGGAGAGAATAAAAATAAGGGGTAAATGCGATATATTTCCTTTTCATCTTGGGCTTTCTAAATTTTGTTTGATGGTAGCAAAAATTATAATTTTGTTTAATGTGACCCTCAAGAGGTAAAGGAGCTATTTAAGACAACTATATTATAGTTGGGGAAAGTAAAAGGATGTACATGGATGGCATGGAGGGGGAAGAGGTGGTATAAATATAAAGGAATAACATGAGAGAGATATTTTGAGGTGATGTAGTAGCTGTGTATCGTGGTCTGATGTTTTCACAAGTCTATACGTAATGAGATGGCATAGAACTGTATACACACATTGTACCAATCTTCATTTCCTGAATTTCAATGTTGTACTATGTTTATGTAAGATATAATAAGCATTGTGGCAAACTGGATGAAGAGTATACATCTTAGCATGTACTATCTTTGCAGCTTTCTTGAATCTATAATTATTTTAGAATTAAATAATAAATTCAAATGGACAGAGAAAATATAAAATATTTATAGAAATACAAAAGAACTTGAGTACTTATTTATTAAAAATGTATATAATTTTTAAAAATATGAACAGCACCTCAGCGACCTCAATCTGAAAAGGTCAAACAGATTATAAATAGAATTCTATAATAAGGAGAGAAAATGGGGCAGAAAATATTTTAAGAGATAATGTCTAAAATATTTTTCTAATTTCGCAAAAGCTATAAATTTATGGATTCAAGAAGCTCAGTGAACTCAGAGCACTGATTTTTTTTTTAAAGCCTATACTGCTGGGTGCAGTGGCACACACCTGAAATTCCAGTGACTCAGGAAGCAGAGGCAGGAGAATCACAAGTTTGAGGCTGGAGGCAGCCTGTGAGTAACATAGCTAGACACTGTGTCATTGAGACCTTGGGAGTCCAGCTGGGTAGTCCACTTGCAAAGTATGCATGAGGCCCTGGGCTCAACCCTGCAGTACCACAAAAATAAAATAAAACAAAATAAAATAAACCCCCAAACTCTACACCAAAGTACTGTATGTTCTCAAATCTAATTTGCACCTTTTCAACAGTTTTAGAAGGCTACAATATGAGCGTGCTCTCACGCAAATCCAATCTACACAGAATTCTAACCTGCATCTGATTTTGTAGTCCTCTAAAACTGTTGAAAGGGTGTGGGTTAGATTCGAGAATACATGGTATATCATAATCAAGCTTCTGAAAACCAAAGAAATGAGAAAAAATGGAAAGCATTAAGGAAGGAAAAATATTACATATAAGGGAAAAATACCACAGATGATAACTAATTTATCACAAATTATTGAGGACAGAAAACAGTAGAATGACATCTTTAGAGTGCAAGAATGAAAAACCTGTTAACCCAGAATTCTACATCCAGTGACTATATCTTTCAATACTGAAAATGGTATTTTTAGAAAAATGAAAATAAGAATTCATCAGCAGCACACCTGCACAAGAAGAAGTACTAGAAGCAAGTCCTTCAGAATTAGGGTAAAAGATTCCAGATGGAAACTTAGACTTTCAGGAACTGATGAAGAACATTAGAGAGCCAGGCACAGTGGCGCAAGCCTGTAATCCCAGCGGCTCAGGAGGCAGAGGCAGGAGGATTGCAAGTTTGAGACCAGAGGCAGTCTGCGTAATTTAGCAAGACCCTGTCTCAAAAAGTAAAATAATGGGCTGAGGGTGCAGCTCAGTGGTACAGCACTTGCAGAGCATGCAGGTGCAAGGCCCTGGGTTCAACCCCCAGTACCCGGAAAAAAAAAAAAAAAGAACATTAGAAATGGTAAATATGCAGGCAAACTTTAAAAAACATCTTTTTTTCTGCTTTGTTTCTTTAAAATACAGGTGAAAATAGAAAGTAACACTTTTAACATCATATTGTGAGTTTATAACACATGGTTTTAATTTATATGATAAGACTAGAATAGAGTGATTAAATAAGCTTATTCTGTTTAAAATTTTGGTATAATATTAATTCTAAGTGGATATTAAGAGTGTATTGGAACCCATGAAGCAATCACTAAAAATTTAATGAAAAGAGATATGGCCAAAAACTACTAC
>VMDO01013107.1:0-59558 GCA_007922755.1 Pedetes capensis | reverse complement strand
GGTCTCCTGTCATTTGTGTCTAATGCATTAAACCTATTTTTGAGGTGGTCTCTGAACTCAGGTGGGATATACTCAAGGTCATACCATGGCTCTCGTATACTTGTTCTAATTTTCTTCAGCTTCAGTTTGAACTTGCATATGAGAAGTTGATGGTCTGATCCACAGTCAGCACCTGGTCTTGTTTTGACATTTTGTACAGTGCTTTTCCATCGTCTCTTTCTACATATATAGTCAATTTGATTTCTGTATGTTCCATCTGGTGAAGTCCATGTGTATAGTCTCTGTTTATGATGTTGAAAAAATGTATTTGTAATGAAAAGGTCATTAGTCTGACAAAATTCTGTCATGCGATCTCCAGCTTTGTTCTGTCACAAAGACCAAATTTTCCAACTACTGAGCCTTCTTGTTTGTTTCCAACCTTTGCGTTCCAGTCACCAGTGATTATCAGTATGTCTTGATTGCATGTTTGATCTATTTCAGATTGCAGAAGCTGATAGAAGTCTTCCCTTTCTTCATTTGTGGCCTTAGTGGTGGGTGCATAAATTTGAATCATAGTCATATTAATTGGCATTCCTTGTAGGTGTATGGATATTATTCTATCACTGACAACATTGTATTTCATGACAGATCTTGAAATGTCTTTTTTGATGATGAATGCAACCCCATTTCTCTTTAGTTTATCATTCCCAGCATAGTAGACCATATGATTGTCTGACTCAAAATGGCCTATGCAGGTCCATTTGAGCTCACTGATGCCTAGAATGTCAATGTTTATGCACTCCATTTCTCTTTTAATGATTTCTAATTTTCCTAGATTCATACTACATAAATTCCATGTTCCAATTATTAATGGATGTTTACAGTTGTTTCTCCTCATTGAGTCATGCCACATCAGCAAATGGAGGTCCCTGGGGCTTCATTCCTTTTCTGTCATCACAGTAGACTCTCCTTTGAGGAGGCAACTCTTCCCCAGGAGTCTTTTGAGTGCCTTCCAACCTGGGGGGCTCATTTTCCGGCACTATATCTGACAGTGTTCTTTTGCTATTCATAGGGTTTTCAATGGCTAGTTGTTTTGGGAGTGGTTCGCCAGGTCCCACTCCCTAATCTGTCTTAGTCTGGAAGCTCAGCTGAAAACCTGTCCACCATGGGTAACCTTGCTCATATCTGAGGTACCAGTGGCAGAGCTCTCAGCCTCATCACAACACACAAGCCCCCACAGTGCGGCAAACTGACAGATGTGTGGGGGATAGCGAACTTACACTTTAGTAAATTAAATAACATTCTTGTGATTGTAATTAGGCTGAAACTAAAATACTTATTTCATGCCAATATGTAAAGTTTAATTTTCTGAACACTATTCATCAGAAGAAAATACCGTTTTATAATAGTCTTCTTTCCCATTTCCTTCCTTCCTTCCTTCCTGCCTGCCTGCCTGCCTTCCTTCCCTTTTCTCTCTTCCTTTTCTTTCTTTCTTTCTTTCTTTCTTTTTTTTTCTTTGTTTCTTTCTTTCTTTTACTTTTTGGCAGTGCTGGGGATTGAACCTAAGGTTTTGTGCATGCTAGGCAAGCATTCTACCACTGAGCTACATCCCCAACCTAATAGTCTAGTTTCTAACAAAAACTTAGAATTTAGGAGGTGTCATCTTTTTATGCATTGTTTTTTTCATGTAACTCATTATTATAGAGACAAAATAGAACCAGACTCACTTTATAAATTAGAATTGTTTGAAGAATTCTTGTGATGGATTAAAAAAAAGTGGTGGTAAATGTTGCCATTTTACCTTAGGGTCATAAATGTAAATTTAGTTATTTTTCTTTATGTTTGTTGACAAAATAGACTAGAGATTATAGAGTTCTCCTAAACCAATCTAGTCCTTCATTTCCTCTAGGTACAGCCTGATCTTTTGAGATGACTTATCTCAGGTAGTCTGGTTTAACCTGAGAGATGGTGTAACTTCTCTTTTTTAAAAACTTTATTTTTTTCTATTTCAACACAATTTAACTATAACCAAATTTCTTAAAACTTCTGAAAATATATTACAGAATTTCCTCATTATTGTCATGTAGTTTAGAAGAAACACCTGTGACATAAATTATACATACATATGTATATAACACGTGTTGTTGTTTTTGTTAGGTGCCATCGAGTCGTGTTGGACTCACAGTGACCTTATAGTGTTTTCAATGGCTGATTGTTTTCAGGGTTGCTTTGGGAGTGGATTGCCATGTCCTTGGCTTGTCCCTATCATTTTCAGTCTTTCTTATTCCTCAAAATGTTTTTTAGTTTGGTGTATGAATGTAGTATTCTTTCATGTGAACTTTTTCTTTCCTTTTAGCTCAGCAAGAAGATGACGAATTTGTGTGTCAGATAATTTATGTCTTCTATCAGATGGTTTTCCACCAAGCCACAAGAGACGTCATAATCAAGGAAACGCGTATCCTTTCCATGTTTACAATATATGACATTTTACATATTTAGGGAACTTCTTTGATGTTCTTTCTTGCAAATGTTGAAATATTGTAGAAAACACCAAGCTTTGAAATAAATTTAGATGACAAACTATTTTCCTTAGGATGTGCTTACCCTAAATCAGTACAGGTTAAACATCCCTAATCTGAAAATATGAAATCCAAACCGCTCCAAAATCTGAAAGTTTTAGAATGTCAACATGATGCCACAAGGGTAAAATTCCACCTCGTATAATAGGTCACCTTGAAACATAGGTGGACTAAAAATATTATATAAAATTACCTTCACACTATATGTACGTTATACATAACACAGAAATGAATTTCAT
This sequence comes from Pedetes capensis, assembly GCA_007922755.1. Lineage (NCBI taxonomy): Eukaryota > Metazoa > Chordata > Mammalia > Rodentia > Pedetidae > Pedetes > Pedetes capensis. The sequence goes on along the minus strand of VMDO01013107.1, from coordinate 56,761 downwards.
GTTTAGACTTGAGTCTCATCCCCAAGATAACTCATTATGTATAAGAAAGTATCCAAAACCCAAAGAAATAATCTGAAACACTTCTGGTTCTTAGCATTTTGGATAAATACTCAACCTGTACATAGGTAAAATATGAGAACAATTATATTAACTTTTCAGCTTTCTCTGCCTATGAAATCTAAATACCTCAGCACTTCCTTCTCTGTTACCATCTCTTAACTATCAAATGTTCTAATCACTATTTTTGGTCCTCTTCTAATCTTACTCTATGGAAAAAGCACATCTGTTCTCATAATTTTAGCATCCAACTATATGTTGAGTATTTAATATCAGCAGTGCTTAAGCCTCAGGCATTTGTTGCTATCGACTGCATAGATGCCTTCAACCTATAGGAGCCTAGCATAGGGTGACCTAAAGAGTATTATTATTGAATAGTCTTAAAATTTTTTTCCCACGCTGAGGATCAAACCAATCACTTTACACATGCTATATAAGTGTTCTACCACTGAGCTACAACCCCAGTCCTCAAAAAGCCCTAATTTTAAGTTACTTTTGCCAGTTACTAGCTGCAAGACCTCAGAAAAGTTACATAACCTCTCTAGCACACATTCTTAAATCCACAGAAAGGCTATAATATTAAAAGCCCTTCTCCTTTGTAGGATTGGTACAGTTACTAACAGATTTTTAAATGCTGCTAGTCGTTCCCAACAGCCAAGGGTACTCAGTAGTGAGGGTTTATTATTACTACATCCAAAGGTATACTCAATACACTCAGCATCCTTCCCTGAAAAATAAAACAGTTCTGCTTCTGTATTCATTGAGCATAGTAACAGTATCATCCACATAGCCCCTTAAGCTTCAGATTTTAGTGTTCACTTTCTCTTTTGCTATACATAATTAATCACTTATTCTACAAACATTTATCAAACTTCCACCATCTAAACAGATACTGATTTTAAGTGCTGGGTGTATAATTAAGTCAGTCCTTATCTTCAGAACTTTAAAGTCTAATTGAAAAGATAGATGAGTAAATAAAAAATATAAAATTATGACCCAGTATGTTCATTGTCATAAAGACATGGGCATATGAGACACAAAAGGATATTTAGTCAAGCTTGGGAATGTCATGAAAAATTGGCAGTGGATGTGATATTTAAGCTCTTCTGGTGTTTCTTTGTTTTTTAATTGTGGTGGTTTATTTGTATATATATACAAATCCACTTTGAATTCCACTGCGTAAAATCTTTCATTACCCATGTGAATAGTTTAAATTCTTTTACTTAGCCTACACAGTTCTAAACAACCTGACCTTAACCTATTTTTCCAAAGTGATATTTTCCTCCTTTAACTTCACAATACAAATTTTCTTTTAGCACATTCAAATTTCTCATCAGATACGACCAACTGTATTTGTCAGCTGTTGTCTCTGTAGCAGAAAAACCAACACAAATTTGTGGAGGAAAAAATTTTTATTGGTAGCTCACAATTAGAGGATCAGTTCATAGTGGCAGTAGGGCCCGTGACAGGTGACCTTCACAGCGTCATGGCACAGGAAACAGAGAGAGAGAAAGAGACTGGAGCCACAAGTCCAGGATAAACACTTCCAAAGGCTCACCCTCAGTGATTCACTTTCACAATCTAGATCCTGCCTCCCAGAGTTTCCATAGCCTCCACAATCAGTGCCCCTAGCTGGCACATGACCTTTGAGAGGCATTTTATATTCAAACCATGACACTTCCTTTGTCATAATTTATCAACCTCAAATGCATTTCTCAGACTTTAACCTGAGACTTTAACCTGAGAGTCTCCTATTCATCAAATATAAGTTTGCATGCTATTTTTTCAGTTAATTAGGAGTTTCTAATCTTCTTCCTGATAGGAATAATTTCTTATTCACCTCTAAAAAGTAGTTTAGATTACCCATTTACATGTCTGTTCCCAAAGATTTTGCAGTCGACCAGCTCAAGGACCAGCTTTGTCTTATCTTTGTCTATACTCAAAGGTTAACATAGCATCTGACATATAGTAATTATTTGTATAGTCAGTATACACAAGTACCTAACTGGTTAATGCTCTTTAAAAGTAATACCTTAAGGGACATTTTTATTTTTAAATGATACTTCCATTGCTCCAAATATTTTGAAATTTCTCTTGTGTTATATCCAAAGTCAACAACATATACCTTAGATATCATCTTTAGAGCAATATTCCCTTGCTTTTGAGGGAAAAATTGATTTCTGAAATTCTGTAATGCCTCCAGGAGTTAAATCTGATAAATAACAAGAAGGAATGTTCATTTTGATGTGAGCTCTCCAAATACAAATACTATTTAGTTTTAACAGCTACACTGTTAGCTGCCGTGGAGACAAGTCTGACTCATAGCAACCCTATGTGCAAACAGCTACATTAGATCTCCTTTTATCATAATATAATAAATACTTTAAACTGACTTTCTCAGGAAGATAAATTCTAAATACACTTTTGAACAATATTAAAAGCATTAGAATAAGTTAACTTTTCCCCAGCTGTATTCCATGAAAAATATTCTATGAATGTTAATAGTTACTTAATGAAGAAAAGATTTGTTGATGAATGAGCTTGGGAAATACTGAGTTAAACAGGTTTTCTTGCTATTGGGTCTTCTTATAACCTTTATGCTTTTTCCAGGTTGCTGTTGTTAGGGGCCATTGAGTCAGTGTCTCATTCATAGTGACTCTACAAGAGGCAAAACACTATTGTCAGCGCTTCTCTGCTATTCTTAGGGTTTTCAATGGCTGATAGTTTTTTGGGAGTGGGTTGTAGGGTCCTTCTCCCAAGCCTACAGCATCTGGTGTTCCCAGGCAGTCTCCCACCCAAGTACTAACCAGGCCCAGCCCTGCCTAGCTTCCAAGATCTGACAGGATTGGATCCACAGTGGTACAGCTACAGGCTTTACCAGTTTAGAATCTCTAAAATGATATTTAATGTGTAGACTATTCTAAAGTTACCTAACTACAGAAACTACTATGGAAAACAATGAAAATATAGTTTCCCTAGGTGACTTCTTTGAAACACACTCCTATTTGTAATTCATCTCATAGAGAAATGATTATGTATAATCAGCCATTGAAAACCCTGTGAGCAACTATGAGTAGGAATAACTCAATGGCACCTAACAACAATATATAATATACATATAATACAAATATATACATCAATTATATGTATTGGTGTATATATGTTATCACACCAATTGTATATATAATTACTTAATAAGTTTTTAAAATGTGTGTGCATATATTATTCTATATTTTTATACATTTTAAATATAATTTTTCTCCTCAAAAAGATATTAACACTAATGAGTAGAAGACCTGAGTTAAGACTTGTTTTTGCCACATGTGAGTCAAGAAAGTATTGATAGAGCCAGGCATAATGGTGCATGCCTCTAATCCCAGGGATTTGGGAGACAGAAGCAGGAGGATCACAAGTTCCAGGCCAGAGGCAGTCTGCATAAATTAGCAAGACTGTCTCAAAATAAAAATAAAAACAAAGATTAAATTGGGAAAATGGCCTGGGAGTGCATCTCAGTTGGTAGAGTACTTGCAAAATATATGTAAGCCCCTGGGTTCAACCTCCAAGTACTGCAAAAAAAAAAAAAAAAAAATTGATAAAAATTTGCCATTATAGTCAGCACTACAAAGAATATTTACTTGTACATATGTTAGAGTTTCTTAATAGACTTTTGTGGCCTGTGTTTTCACATAGTTTTAACTAAGACTGACTGAAAATATTGGAGGTCACAACTTTCTCTTTCTTCACTGCTTCTTTTTTCTTTCTTTTTTTCTTTCTTTCTTTCTTTCTTTCTTTCTTTCTTTCTTTCTTTCTTTTTTTGCTTTATTCTCCCCCTTCCCTCTACTTACTTGTAACTTACACATTCTATTTCTTTTCTTTGGGGAGGCAAACAAATTTCAACATGTGTTCTGACCAAGTTCTAAAAAAAAGTATGTCTTCTAGGTCTAATATCTCCAAATCCCATCTGTTACTTGCTATCTAGTATAATAATTTCACCTCATTTTCTTAGCATTTGCATAGCATCTCCAAGTTAATCATTAGTTTAATGATTGCTTTTTAAAAACCAATGCCTATTTAAAGCTTATTATATGTTGGTCAATATCCTTAGTTACTACCTTTTCTTGAAGTCTATACTTCTATTTTTATATCTAGTGGTATTATATGTGAATAATAAAATATATCCACCTGAAAATAACTAGTTTGTCCTTTTTGATAATAATATAGAAGAATATAGAATTCTAGGTTGACAGTTACTTCCTTCAGCAATTTAAAAGCATTTATCTGCCAGGAGCCATCATGCATGCCTGTAATCCAAGCTACTCAGGGGACTGAGCAGGATCACAAGTTCAAGGCCAGAGGCAGCCTGCATAATTTTGCAATACCCTGTCTCAAAAAAAAAAAATTTTTTTTTAAATGAGCTGAGGGTGCAGCCCAGTGGTAGGGCACTTACAAAATATGTGTGGGGCCCTGAGTTCAATCCCCAAGTACCATTAAATTAATTCATTAGTTAATTAATTAAAAGAGGCTGAGGGTTTAGCTCAGTGGTAGAGCAGTTGCCTACCTAGCATGTTTGAAACCCTGAGCCCAATCCCCTAATATTGCAAAAAGTAAAATAAATTATTGAAAGTATTTTTCACTCTCTTTTGGCATAGACTCTTACGAATGAGAAGTCTGTAGTTAAATAATTATTGGTAATTTAATTTTCCTTTGCCTTCAAAGTTACTTGGTGTCTTGCCAGGAAGACCAAAATATGTTCATAAAGTTGTTTTACTAAAATTTGACTTATTATCCTTGCTTTATTTTTCCAAATGTACTTTTCCCATATGAAGTTTTAAGTCTTTTATTATTATTTCAAGGAAGTTTCCTTGAATTACAGTTTTAGTGTTTGATTTCTTATGTTGCCTTGGTTTTCTTCTTTGGAATTTATGTTATATTCACTCCTTTTTGTGTATCTTTAATATCTTTAATTTTCTAATCTATTTTTTAGATTTTCTTGCTTTTTGCCTACTGTTTCTCTTAGAATTTACCATTGTATTTACTCTTGTGTTATTTTAAGTTTAGTTTTTTCATCTCTAAGATTTTTACTTTTAAGTTCTTTTCTCAATTATTTTATCTCTCTAGGTTTCCTGGTTGTGATTTACGTTCTTTGCATGTACATATTCTATTATTTTCTTAAATTCTCTCTTTTAGAATGCTTTCTCTTAGTGAAAATGTCTTATGATGTCTTTTCTTTTTTCCTTCTTAGAATAATCATTATGTGGAACTTGCCTCTGATTCTTTTTTGTTGTTCATTTTTGTTGAAATAAGTTTCCCTGTCTTCTAGAAGAGAATGATGGATTAAGAAATTGACTATAGCAACACAGCTCTACAACACCTTTTTCAGTTATTTTCATGTTTTCACAACTATTGCTTATACTTTGTGAGATTTTCTGACTTTATTTTCCTTACCCATTTTTATCTAGATTTTTCTTTTTTGGTGTCTGTACTATCCATATTTTTTAACATATTAAATGTTAAATGTTTCTGGTTATCTTGTACTAATGATTTTATTTTAAATTTTGAAATGAAATTTCAATTTAGCATTTAAATTTAGAGAAATGTGGGATTTTTTAATGTGATTAGAGTCATAATCACAATTTAGTTTTTATCTTTAACCATTTTTATTCAGAAGCTCCAGCATATCTCATAGACCTGATGCATGATAAAAATAATGAAATCCGGAAGGTTTGTGATAACACATTAGATATTATAGCAGTAAGTATTCTTTCTACAAAAAATATGATAGACTTCATTTTGGGGGAAAAAAGACATTGTAAACCTAATTTGAACTCTGCATTCAATATTAACAATACTTTCTAGTTTAGTAAGGTTTAAGAATTTCTGTGATGCTAGATTTACTTTTTAAATGAAAGTTGTTTGGCTTTCAACACGTGAAAAGATTTATACATATTCAGAATTTAAGTCTGATCTACATGTCATCTCAGAATCATGTCTCTCCAAGAAAATATTGCAAAGGAGCAGGAAGTTTGATGATAATTTCTGTCAGAACTCATACAATCAATTTTGTAGCTTAGCAATTAAGTTTGTTTAATAAATCAAATTTCATGTCAACTTTTTTCAGTTATTTGATAATTTTTGTTACATATATAGACTTGTAAGTTGCTTTGGAATGATGGGAAATAGAAAAAATGTTATTTTTGTCTCTGGAGGTTTTTAAAGTGTACATGACTAGAGGGATAATCTAAGTCTTGGGCTAAAACTTGCCGATTTACACACTTTTCTCCAGAAATTGTGCTTGCCCTTAGGGTGTTCTACCAGCACTTGAGCCTTCCACCAGGGATGAGCCAGATACTAGATTATTTTGGAAATATATATTTTTATATGTGTGTATATATATACATATATAGATATAGATATATGTATATATAGGTATATCTACATATATATATATATATGTAGAGAGAGAGAGAGAAAGATAGATAGATAGATAGATAGACAGACAGACAGACAGACAGACAGACAGACAGATAGAGACAGCCTGCAGCTATATCACCCTGGCATTTGGTCATGTCAGATCTCAGAAGCTAAGCAGGGTTGAGCCTCATTAGTACTTGGTGCTGTAGGCTTGGGAGAAGGACCTGACAGCACACTCCCAAAAAACAGCCAGCCATTGAAAACCCTATGAATGGCAGAGAAGCACTGACAATAGTGCCAGGATGGTACAGTGTCAGGTAGTGTTTCATGTGTTGTACATTGGTTGCTATGAGTCAGACCCACTCCACGTCACCTAACAACAACAACAACAACAACAACAACAACAACAACACACACACACGATGAAATTGATGTAATTTGAAGCAAGAGAAACTTTGATTAGACACAGCAAAGGTGATGAAAAACTAGAAAAAGACTATCAGGAAAAAAATGTGAAATCTCTGTCTAGTTAGCACCAGTAATGACTAAATACCTAACTTTTAAAGTAGTTTCCTAGAAACCTGTGTAGCACAGGAGTAGATGATTCCTTAGAAATGTTTTTATTACTAGATTTGGATTTCCTAGTAGTCTCAGGATAGCGATACTGTATAATAACAATAAATTCAAAATATAAGACAGAGATTGGGACTATTTGTAACTCAAAGCCATTTACATTTAAGGAAACAAACTTCTTTGTCACTTAAGACAGTGGAGAGTAACTAAAAAAATTAGACTTGCAAACCTTAGGGGAATATGCCTCCAGTAAAGGATTTGTATTTTTTTCTTTTTCCAATTTTTTTTTTTTTTTTTTTTTTTTTTTTTGGTGCTGAGGGTTGAACCCAGGGCCTCGTGCTTGCATGCTCTGCAAGTGCTGAACCACTGAGCTGTGCCCCCAGCCCATTTTTTTACTTTTTGAGACAGGGTCTCACTAAGTTATGCAGACTGCCTCTGGTCTTGAATTTGTGATCCTCCTGCCTCCGCCTACTGAGGGCTGGGATTATAGGCGTGCACCACCGCGCCTGGCTTTTTCCAAATTTTTATTGTTATTGTTGTTGTTAGGTGCCGTGGAGTCGGTATCCCACTCATAGCGACCCTCATAGGGTTTTCAATGGCTGACTGTTCTGGGATTGCCTTGGGAGTGGATTGCCAGGTCCTTCTCCCATTTTTGTGGTGCTGGAAATTGAACTTGGGACCTCAGAGACTGCAGCGCAGCGCTCTACCAACTGAGCTAAATCCCAGTCCAAATTTTTAGTAGCATATATTTATTATACAAAGTAGGGTTTTTTCATTATGACATTTCCCTGCATATATAATATCCTTGGAGCATATTCACCCCCTCTGTTACTATTTTTTATCCCCCCATCAGTAAGCAGTTGTCCCCAAATTATTCAGATATTGCAGTAGTGAAGATTTGTTTAATGTAGTTGGGCCCAAGCCCTGAACTGATGAAACAGATGTGTGACTGTAGTACTTAGTGTGCCAAGGATGATTACATTACTTGTATTATATGATGCAGTTTTTCTGGCCTCATCAGTAAGTTTTTGCCTGTGTAGCACGGAGAGGCAAGGAATGGCATAGGTACAGAGAGTCACAGGGAGGCAAGCAGAGAGAACTCTGGTACTTGGTCTCCCAAGGAAATTATGAGTCAGTCATTGCCTTTTATCTTCTAAGCCTTGGCAATCATGAAAGGAGAGCTAGAACCTACACATCTGATCTAAAGAGCTTCTCCATGCATTTCAATTCCTGTTCTTCAGTTTTCCCTCAACTTTGTGTGAAAGATTTGAGAACCTCAAAAATTCTTCACAAATTGGCAAATAAATCCCTCTCCTGACATTTCTGGCTTGTTAAAACATTTAATACATGTTTACTCAACACATACTGTGTGCCAAATACTAAAACAAACAATAAGAACACAAAACTCCATAACACAAAGCACTTTGAATGTAAAAGTTGACTGTCTAGTCCCTGGAGGGCATCAGGACTCTCTGCTATCGAAACACATGAACTAGTCTTCCAGGAATAACGGAGCTACATGGTCCTATCAACAGGTGTTCTGCGCTAATGACAGAGTGTTTATGAGAAGAAGGATGTAACTGGGTTTTCTGGTGTAAGACTGATGTCTCTTGTCTTTCTAGTTAGCAACAGACCAGTGTGTGATTTTGTCCTAACAGGTTTGTGTCTCTGAGATTTTGAATGATAGTTCTTTCTTTTCAGTAAGTCTCCTTAAGATCATGGGCAGACAGTATGTGTTTTAATGGTCAAATTAATACCTAGCTGTAGTATTTTAAACTTGAAAAAATAAGTTATCTTTATTTAAAGACAGATAAATTTAATGAAGCTGATTTAATAAAATGAGATAAACCAATATGGGTTTAAATATAGTTTCTACTTCATTAATTGTTACAGACCCCACATAGATTCCCAGAAAAGCCTGTATCAGACAGGAAAACTGATTTCATTAATAATCTTGCCAGCAAGGGAGTAGACTTTAAGAAATGTCTCACAATACTTTAAAAGGGGGCTGGGAATTTGGCTCAGTGGTTGAGTGTTTGCCTAGTACATGTAAGGCCCAGGATTCAATCCTCAGCCTCCTCCCCACCAAAAAACAAAAACAAAAATTTAAAAAAGCATGAAGTTACAAAGAAGGTTTGATGAGATTAGGATTAGGGTTGAGGTTTAGCCTTTGAGCTCTTGCATTTAGCCTTTGAGCTCTTGCATGCTCTGAAGCCCTGGGTTCAGTCCCCAGCCCAGCAAAAAAATGGGAAAAGGACCTGGCAGCCCACTTCTGAAACAATCCCCAATCAACCATCGAAAACCCTAAGAATAGCAGAGAAGCACAGACATAGTGCTAGGCATGGCACAGGGTTGGGGAGTGTTTTGTTCTGTTGTACATAGGCTCACTATGAGTTGGATCAACTACCTACTTGATGATATCTAACAGCAACAACATGATTAGGGTGAGGATTAGGACTAAGGCTTTCCAAAGCCAGGAAATGATATGGGTAGATGGTAGCTTTATTGGGCATGCAAATTGAGTATGAATGCAATGGCATTATTTTTCAATTGAGTTGTCCACAGAAACTTCTAAAATCATTTTCCCAAAGCAAGTAGATCTGGTTCTTGCTCATTTTGTAGACATGGTAAATTTTAGTTTCTCAGTATAAGTTTGAGTTTTTAATTTTTCTTAGTATTTTACAGTCAAATTGAATTTAATGAGATGAATTTGGTTAGCTATCTTTTATAGTTCATTTTATATGCCTAACCAAAAAGAGAGAAATTTAGAATGTTTTCCAGCATGTTAGATTTACACACAAATATATGCCGTTTGTGTACATGCCTCTGTGTGTGTGTGTATTCCTTGCCTGTTTCTTATGCATGTTACTTTATTTTTTTTCTTTAATTGGCAGCAGTTGGATTTAAAAGAGCCCAAGCATAGTATGAATGGCAAAAAAAAAATCATGATTTCTTAAATAAAGTTCATTTAGTAATATGTTTTACATTGCAGTCTGAACTGGCACATTTGAAGTGATATTGCACAGGTTATCCTCCTCAGTGCTTTAAGCAGAGGTTGTTTGAGGAGATAATTGTACTTAGAGGTCTGGTTTTAAAAAATGCCATCATCAAGATTAAAGGTCAACACTTGGGACAGTTCTATTGAGAAATAGATAGTATGTGCAGAAAAGTCAACAACTTCATTATAAGTGTTTTTAATTATGCATATATTTCTATATTCATATCATTGGGAATATATTTTCTAAGATTTATAAATCATTTTTAGCAGCTACTGCCTTATTCTTAATGAACAACTAAATTACTCTAGACCTGCTTCAATTTAATATGAAAAATTATATTAAATAAACTATATTACAGTCTCAATTAGGGGGCTGCCACATTAAAGGAGAAAGGAAAATCTGTTTTTCATCAGTTACTTGAGAACACAAAGCAGATCTATGTAGCTCTGTGTTATCCTATAGTGTGTTAATCAGATACAAGGTGTGACGGAAGCCAGTGACAAAGAGGTTTCCTGATAGTGAACAGACTCTGATAATAGGCTGGCTAAGGCTTCATAATGTTTCAGTGGTTAAGTAGTAAACAAAATGATGTAGGACTTCAAAAAAGATGGCACATTCCATATAAAATCAAACCATAAGTCTTTCTTGATACTTTAGAATTTATGGAAACTGAATGCTTAAGATCATAATGTCAGGAGCTGAGAAGAGAAGAAAATGAAAGACAGAGCATGTTTTCCTTTAAATACAGGATAAACTTGAGACTTAAAGACAGGACCCGAGAGTACACTCCTTATGAAAAAAAAAAAGTGTTCAGAAAATGAAGAAAAAAAATATATCTCTAGGATATTTCCACAAAGGCTTGATAGATTTCAGTGTATCTTGGCTGTGACTGAGTTGTGATATACCTGAATTCTCAGTCATTTCTTGATATAGGGTGGGGAATGGGTAGATGCTGTCTCAAGATAAATACTAAAAACGGAGCTGGGGTGTAGCTCAGTAGTAGACCACTTGCAAAGTATACACAAGACCCTGGGTTCAGGCCCCCAGTGCTGAAAAACAAAAGAAAAGAGAAAAAGAAAAGTAGCCACAGCTATGGGACAAGTAGAGATACAAGATGCTTGTAGTCATTTGACCATTTGTCCTCCAAAAACTTTCCTCTGTGACAGCCATTACAGATACCCCTTTCAGTTAATAGACTACAGTCTTGTTTCTCAGGATTTCATGGTCAAAATAAGAGACAAGAAATAATTATAACTAAATAAAACAATATCATTATTTTGGAGTTGGAATAAAAGCTAATCATGCTATTTATTTTCTGACATAAACCATTTTATCAGTTAAAAACAATAATAGTGCTATTTTCTCCCTAGTGTTATGTAAACTGAAAATTATATCGAAAGGGGTCATGCTAACCACCTGTCATTTTTAGATGCTGTCAAGTTGAGTCTGATTTATAGCAACCCTATGAACAACAGAATGAAACAGTACCCAACACTTAGTGCCATGCACATCTTTTTTATGGTTAAACCCACTGTTGCAGCCACTGTATCAGTCTATGTAGTTGAGGGTCTTCCTTTTTATCATTGACCCACCACTCTCCTAAACATGATGTCCTTCTCCAGGGATTGACCCCTCCTGACTACATGTCCAAAATATGTCAGATGTAGTCTAGGCATCCTTGCTTCCAAGGAACACTCTTGTTACCCTTCTTTTAGGTCACATCTTTTAGTTCTTTTGGCAGTCCATGATATATTCAATGTTTGTTTCCAGCACCATAATTCAAAAGCATCAATTCGTCTATCTCCCTTATTCAATGTCCAGCTTTCACAAGCATATGATGCAACTGGAAATAACAGGCATGAGTCAGGCACACCTTCATCTTCAATGTGACATTTTTACTTTTCAGTACCTTAAAGAGGTCTTTTGCCATAGCTTTTCCCAATGCAATGCATCTTTTGATTTCTTGACTGCTGCTTCCATGGGTGTTGACTGTTGAACCAAGTAAAACAAAATCTTGGACAACCTCAATATTTTTTCCATTTATCATGAAGCTGCTTACTGACCCTGTTTTAAGGATTTTTGTTTTGCTAATGTTGAGGTACAATCCATATTGAAGGCTATGTTCTTTGGTCTTCATCAGTATATGTTTTGAATCCTCTTCACTTTTAGCAAGCAGAGTTGTGTCATCTGCATAACACAAGTTGTTAATGGTTTTCCTCCAGTCAAGATGCTGCATTCTTCTTCATAAAGTCCAGCTTCTTGGATTATTTGTTTGGCATAAAGATTGAAGAAGTACTGTGAAAGGGCACAGCCCTGACACACACCTTTCTCAACTTTATACCAGGCAGTGTTTCCTTGTTCTGTTCAAATGACGGCCTCCTCGTCCATGTACAGATTCCTCATGAGTACAATTAAGTGCTGTAGTATTCCCATTCTTCACAGTGCTATCCATAATTTGTTGTGATCCACACAGTCAAATGCTTTTGCATAGTCAGTAAAATGTAGATAGACATCTTTCTGGTATTCTCTGCTTTCGGCCAATGTCCATGTGACATCAGCAATGATGTCCCTGGTTCCAAACCCTCTTCTGAACCTGGCTTGATTTTCTAACAGTTCCCTGTTAATATACTGCTGCAGTCACTTTTGAATGTTCTTTAGCAAAATTTTACTTGTGTGTGATATTAATGATATGTTCGATAATTTCCACATTTGGTTGGATCCCTTTTCTTTCTTTTTTTTTTTTTTTTTTTTTTTTTTTTGTGGTACTGGGGGTTGAACCCAGGGCCTCGCACTTGCATGCTCTGCAAGTGCTGGACCACTGAACTGCGCCTCCAGCCCATTTTTTTACTTTTTGAGACAGGGTCTCGCTAAGTTACACAGACTGCCTCTGGTCTCGAACTTGCGATCCTCCTGCCTCCGCCTCCCGAGCTGCTGGGATTACAGGCATGCGCCACCATGTCCGGCACTGGATCCCTTTTCTTTAGAACAGGCAAAAATATGGATCTCTTCCAGTCAGTTGGCTGATAGCTGTTTTCCAAATCTCTTGGCATAAACAAGAGAGCACCTTGAGTGCTGCATCTGTTTTTCGAATCATTTTTATTGGTATTGAATCAACTCCTGGAGCCTTGTGTTTTGCCAGTGCCTTCAAGGCAGCTTCCACTTCTTCCTTCAGTACCATTGTTTCCTAATCATATGCTACCTCTTGAAATAGTTGATCATCTACTAATTCTTTTTGGTATAACAATTCTGTGTATTCCTTCCATCTTCTTTAGATGTTTTCTGTCATTTAATTTTTTCCCTGTAGAATCCTTCTCTATCACCACTCGAGGCTTGAATTTTTTCTATTATGGCCACAAGAACTCATTGGAAGCTAAAGTCTGATTGTTTACCTAAATTCTGGCAAAATTTAATTAATGTAATTAATTATTAATTAAATAATTTGGGAAATTTAAACTTTTCCAGTGGCTGCTATTGGCATTAGTGATTGGTAATCCAAACAGGGACTTATTTAATATATACCTAATTGCTTTTTATTAACTATTATGTAAAATAATTATGCACAAATATTTTTAATGTTCCATCTGACCTAAATGGAGGATCTCAAAATTCTTTCTCATGAAATAAAAGTATTGCAGTCTGAGTGACAAGGAAGTAAACATATACAATAACAGTTGACTGTTTGCTTTCAATAGGAATATGATGAAGAATGGGCAAAGAAAATTCAGAGTGAAAAGTTTCGCTGGCATAACTCTCAGTGGCTAGAGATGGTAGAGAGTCGCCAGATGGATGAGAGTGAGCAGTTCTTGTATGGTGATGATCGAATTGAGCCATACATCCATGAAGGAGACATCCTTGAAAGACCTGACCTTTTCTACAACTCGGGTAAGGTGATAACCAAAGCAAAAGTAACAGTTTGTTTGTGTGCCCTACATTGGGATTTAGGTCTACCAACCTGGCACATTTCCAAACCTTGTAAGCACTTATTTTGGTATATAAATTATCTAATAATTTCATATGTCAAATCTATACATACCAACCAAACCTAGTAACACCTTTAATTTTTCTAAATTAGTCTTTGAGGTGATCTCCATTTTTAAAAGCATGTAGGCCAGGGAATAAGTTGCTCTTTGAAATTTATTACTTTCTTTTGTTTGTTTGTTTGTTTGTTTGCTGTACTGGGGGTTGAACCCAGGGCCTCCCACCTGCATGTTTTGCAAGTGCTGGACCACTGAGCTGCACCCTCAGCCCATTTTTTTACTTTTTGAGACAGGGTCTCACAAAGTTATGCAGACTGCCTCTGGTCTTGAACTTGCGATCCTTCTGCCTCCGCCTCCCCAGCCACTGGGATTACAGGCATGCACTACCTCACCCGGCTCAAGTTTATTATTTTCTAGAATATATAACTTAATCTCATATCTTCAATATTTCTGACTTCTGTTCAAAAATACAGTAATCATTTTTCTCTATTCTGCATCTATTAGATGAATAACTTATTTATATTTTATCTTCCTATTTAGTCTTAAAAGTTTAATTTTGCTATGTTTTTGCTTTAGTTACAAACTACTAAATTCTGTCTGGTGACTTGCGAAGATTTTGACACATTTTAGCAATAGTTTTTTTGTCCTCTTCTAAATTACGCTAATGTTTTCAAGGTAAAATTAATTATTTTCATAAACCTTACATATATTATAACTTTGTTGATCATGCCAGGAATGAGTTTGCACCAAAATTAGTAAATTTTTGCATATTTGGCTTTTACTATTTTGCGTTGTTACTGATATTACTACTACTGCACAGAAGTGATTTGTTGAGAGGAAAGGATTTCTAATGAAGATCTGTGGAAAGTTGGAAGTAAAAAGAATTAGGGCTAGGGATGTGTTTCAGTGGTAGAAAGCTGCTCTGTCATGCTCAAGACCATGGGTTTGATCCCCAGCACCCAGCACACACAAAACAATGCGTTAAAGTAATTATATCTCAATTAGTGACTCAACAGTTGTTTTCCATGTATTTATTTTGTTTTCAATTTATTAAGTGCTCTCAATACAAGGGAGAAGGACCTGGCAATCCACTCCCAAGGCAATCCCGAAACAGTCAGCCATTGAAAACCCTATGAGGGTCGCTATGAGTCTGATACCGACTCCACGGCAGCTACCAACTACCAACAACTCAATACAAGTGTTCCAAGTGACATATGACTTTATCTCGTTTTATCAGGACAATTTGTGATTAATGAATGGATGATCCTATAATTTGCCATCACTTCTAATCACTAATAATTATCATTACATCTAATCAATAATACTATTCACATACTCAGGTGTTTTGATAAGTATGTGTTATGTACATTTCCCAAGGAATACTATATATTATTTTTATATTTGATGTAGATAAATTCCAGAGAATTTATACTTTACTTTGAAAATCAAATAGATTTTTTCCTAACTGAACTTTACAGTAGTTATGAAATGCTGCCTTGTGTTTCAGACCAGATGGAAGAGATCATTAATTTCAACCAAACAGAATTTCTTAGCTCAGTAATAGCAAACAGCTGTTCCTTACATATTCAATATTTATAAAGTAAAATTATGTAAAATATATATGATTTTTTGTTTACATGAATCAGACTATTCTTAGAATCAAGTTTCTTTCTTTGAAGATTGATAGCTACCTGTCAGCATGAATCAACTCTCAGTTTCCAAAATATAATAAAACTATATTTTTAATTTTTAAAATTTATAAATGTTGGTGGGGTATAGATTAATAGGTCATTTATTATATTAATTACACAAGTATTTCTTTCAGCCCCAGCCTTGGAGGGAGCTTTATTTTTAAAGAAAGCTTGCATTTATATTCTTGAATGATTAGGAATGTTCTAGTACATAAAAAAGCCATTTCTTTTCAGTCTTCAATCACTTTGTATCATTGTTTTTCCCATCTTGTAAATATGACTTCTACATCAAACGATGCTTAAAGGTTGTTGGATAGTTTAAAAGAAACTGAAAAGTACTTTAAATACAAAGTCATTTTCTTGTTGAAAGTTAATGACATAAAATGTGTATGAGTCTACTCAAAGAAAAACATTAACCATTTTTATAAAAGAATGTTTTCCTTAAGTAATGTTGATTAATATATAATAATTTGCATGTTAGGAATACAAGCATAAGAGCAGAGTGAGGCAATGGAAGTATAAATCATCATGTTATAAATAATTTGTACTTTAGTTTGTTGACAAGAAAGTTAAACATAAAAATTTCAGCATTAATGGTATTGTCATTAATTTACAATAAGTATTTGCAGTAAGCAAAAAAATTTTTTCTTACCTTGATTATTATAAAGATATTGCCTGTATTGCTTTTATTGTTTTTCCCTTTATGGATAAATATTGGTGGAGTAAAGAGTAATACGGCATTTGCTATTTCCATTGTGCAACTATTCCATTGCTTTTGGTTACACTTTCATCAACATACAAAGTTTATGGAACCCTTTGATTAATGTGTAGTAAAACTCATATGTGATTATGGGTTATATTCCCCTATTTTTTTCCATGTATTCATAAAGTTGCATCATTTACATTGAGATTATCCTTTCCACCTTTATTCCTTTATATTATTTCTCCTCCCTTCTTGTCTTCACAACCTTTGTTTCCCTTATACCCCTTTCCCCACTTATTTCTACTGTGCTTATATTTTCCCTTCTTAGCTCAGTCCGATTGTTCATTTTTATATATCTGCATATGTATAGTTTCTTTTCCTTCTTTAAGTAAGATTCAGCTCACACATATGCCTGAGAACATATGGTATTTCTCTTTGAGCCTGTATTCAATTACTTTAGATGATATTCTCGAGTCCCATCCATTTTGCTACAAATGACATTATTTCATTCTTTTTTATTGCTGAATAATATTCCATTTTGTATATGTACCACATTTTTTAATCCATTATTCTGTTGATGGACATCTTGGTTGGTTTCATATCCTTGTGATTGTGAAAAGTGCTGCACATTAATCATCTTACATATTTTACATAACTAAACAGCATAACTAAAGAAGAAAAGAAAAAGGAGTTGGACTTTTAATTAATATGTAATGAAAATCATATACAATTATGGGTTATATTCTTGTTGATATTTTCCCTTCTCCCTATTTTTTCATATAGTTGCATCTTACATTTTGAGATTTCCCTGTCCATCTTTACCCCTCTATATTATTTCCCCTTCCCTTCCCACTTTTCCCAACCTCTACTCCCACCCACTGATCCCCACTCCTTTCTGATCTGCTTGTATTTTCCATTCTTAGGTAGGTATGTTTGTTCATTTTCTATATCTAAATATGTATACTTTTTTTCCCTTTAAGTTAGATTTAGCTCCTACATATGAATGAGAACATAGGGTATTTCTCTCTTTGAATGCAGGTTAATTCCCTTAAAATGATGTTCTCCAGTTCCATCCATTTTGCTGCAAATGACATAATTTTATTCTTCTTTATTGCTGAGTAATATTCCTGTGGTGTGTGTGTGTGTGTGTGTGTGTGTGTGTGTGTGTGTGTGTGTGTGTGTATCACAATTTTTCAATCTACTCCTCTGTTGATGGACATCTTGGTTGATTCCATACTCTTGTGAGTGTGAAGAGTGCTGCATTAAATATGGATGTGCAGGTGTCCCTGTGATGTGATGACTTATCTTCCTTTGGGTATATTCCCAGGAATGGTATAGCTGGGTCATATGGCAATTCTATTCTTAGTTTTCTAAGTTACCTTCATACTTCAAAGTGGCTGAACTTACAGATTCAACATTGTTGTTTTAATACAATTAAAATGTCAGAACAAATTTTTAAGTTATGCCACATTTCTAAAATTAATTCATTTAAACTATCCTGTTAAAATGAAAACCATAGCTGTTTTTCTGTGACATACTTCATAATTAAAATGTATAATTTATACTTTTGTGGGAAAACTGAATTATGTATATTTTATATACCAAAATTTTAGAAACATTAACTGATGGAAAAATAAATACATTTACGTATTTGAGGGGTGAAATATTATTAGACATTCTCATGAGATTTTTTAAAATACCTGTACCGTGATGATATGATAGACTTTTTTTTGAGACAGGGTCTCAAAATATGGCCTTCATGGACAGAATAGCCTTGAATTCCTGATCCTTCTGCCTCTGCCTCCCAAATGCTGAGATTACAAATATGCTCCACTATGCCTGGTTCTGTGATAAACATTTGACAGTTGAAACTTCATGCAATGAGTTTGGAGATTTACTTCTTATAAGAGTTGTCCATTTTTTTAGGTATGAATTACTTCAGTTGATTTCCATAAAGTCCATGGTCTTGATACATCTCATGGAAATCTAAATTATGTCAGCCCCTTTTGTTGTGCTGTATGCAGTTATATCTCAGAAACAGTGGAAAATATTTAATGCTGTATATTTGTTTGAACACTTGGCCATTTTACTAAGCCCCTGGGTATCCATGAAATTGTTGGATGCTTCCCATAAAGGCAGCATTACTAACTTCAGCCACACAGGTTAAAATAAAGGGGCTATGAATCCTTATGCCTTATCTTCCACTTTAAAGTGAAATGGCATTTGCTACTTTGTCATCATTAGTATCGTCCTCTGTATTTTCAAACTATTAAATATAAGTCAAACATATGTTTCTCCCTTTTTAAAAAGAATGTTAGTGTTAGGAGACTAACATCTTTTTTACAATATTCTTAGAATCTAAAATTATGATTATAGTCATTGACTAATTTCCTTTGCTATCATGAAAATAAAGCTGTTTAGTACATTTTACATGCAGAGGAAGGAAGTATCATACAATTTATAAAATGATACTGCTACTACACATTTGACTTCTTACACAAATGACATTTTACTTTTTTATTGTTCATCAGTTATGGTGAATTTTATTTTTAGTATGTATATTCCTAGAATATGAAGTTTAAAATTATTTATTTATGTCCCCATTGTAAAAACTGTAATTTTTATTTACCTATATTTTTATAATGTATCTTAGCAAGTGTAGCCAAGTAAGTTAAGATGCATCATTTCGTTATTTCTTTTTCTCATTTTCTATATTATTGACATCAGTTTTCTCCCACACAGTTACAATCTCACTTTTAGCTGGTTTACCAAAGAGCTCAATGTAGTATTGTTTTTTATTTTTAAAAATGTAAATATTATTACCCAGTAACAATATATAAGAAGATACTAAGTTTTGTGTTTTTTACTTTTACTCACAATGTTTATAAGTCTTTTAACTGGCTTTCAGAAATTAAGAGGTTAATAGATTTGCTGGTTTCATCACTATTCTAGTATAGATTCCATTTTGTTCCTAACCATCTTTATCATCATTACTTGGAACATCTCAGAAAGTGTGTTCCATAACTATGATGTGTTATAAAACTAAATGATTCCATATAATTTAACCGAAATGTGCATGATATTCTACAGCTAGAGTGAACTGGTATATATTATCTCTTTTTCTACTTGTTTTCTGGCCATTTAAATGTTCCATGAAATTTCTTTGTTCCTTTTTGCTGTCTTAGAAATAGCAAGAAGTTTAAGAAAGACACTCCTAGATTTATCTGGCATTCTTAATTAAGAAGATATGAGGACTGGGGATGTAGTTCAGTGGTATAGCACCTGCCTAGTGTGTGTGAAGCTCTGGGTTTGATGCCCAGCATTGAAAAAAGGAACAACAGCCAACAGCAACAAAAACAACAACAACAAAAGATCTGATTCTTTTCTAGTATTTCTCTAACAGAAATAATTTGGACCGTATAAGGCTGAGAATTAGTTATTTCCAAAGAAGCTTGAAATGTGACTTTAATGGAACTTATATACTTCATTCTACTGAAGAAAGGTTTGTCAGGGCTGCCTAATTTTAGTTAAGACATAAAGAATACTACAGAAACTGCAGTTTACTTGATCAGCTACCATGCCCTAGAGTTAGTAAAAATAAACTTCAGAAAGTATAAATTTATTCTTTTTATTTACATAAGATTGGGCTTATTATTGTGTTAATTATATATTCTGTGTTTACAAATCATGGGGGGTGTGGTACTGAGGGATTGAACCTAGGTCCTCAGGCATATTTTGCAAGCACTCTACCATTCAGCTTCTGCCCCAGCCTGTTTTTCAGTTTTTATTTTGAGACAGAGTCTCGCTACTTTATGCAAGCTGCTTCTGGCCTAGAACTTGAGATCTTCCTGCCTCGACCTCCATAGTTGCTGGGATTACAGGAGTGTACCATTGCTCCCAGCAGTGTTGATAAATTTTCTCGCTGAACCTTTACACTCAAGAATTTCTAGCTTGGCCTGGCATAGTGGCTCACATCTGTAATCCCAGCAACCTAGGAGATGGAGGCAGAAGGATTGAAGGTTTGAAGCCAGAAGCAGCCTGCACAATTTAGCGAGACCCTGTCTCAAAAAATAAAAAATAGGCTGGGGGAAGTTTGGAGAAGATAGGATGGAGAGGAGGGTCCATGAGGAGGGATGAAGGGAGACAGGTCAATATCAATGTAAACAGCACAACTTCATGAGTATGTTGGAAAAACAGGGGAATATAACCCAAATAAGTATCAGAGTTTAACTACATACTAGCCATAAAGCTCCATAAACTTTGTGGGTTGATGAAAGTGTTGCTAGAAGTGACGTAAATGATGCATAATGAAAAAAGCCAATGCTGTATAACTCTGTCCCCCATCATCATTTACTGATAAAGTGAAAAAAAAAGCAAAAAATAGGCTGGGGTACAGTTCAGTGGTAAAGTGATTGCAAAGCATTTGTGAGGCCCTGAGTTCAACCCCCAGTGCTGCAAGAAAAAAAAAAGAAGAAAGAAAGAAAAGAAAAAAAGAAAACAAAGAAAAAAGAAAAAGGGGAAAAAAAGAAGAAGAAGAAGAAAAGAAATGAATGTCTAGTTTGAAGGCTACTTTTTGATCTCCCAATTACTTCCTGTCAGATGGCCGAGCTAAACAGGGTTGGGCCTGGTTAGTACTTGGATAGGAGACTGCCTGGGAATACCAGGTGCTGTAAGCTTGACAGAAGGACCTGGCAACCCACTCCCAAAAAACAATAAGCCATTGAAAACTTTATGAATGGCAGAGAAGCGCTAGCAATAGTGTTTCACCTCTTGTAAGTAGGGCCACTATGAGTAGGACAGACACTGACTCGACAGCACCTTGACAGCACCTCAACAACTCATTATTCCCTTTGAAGACAATGGAAGCTTTGAATAAAAAATAAGATTTTGAGAATTTGATCCATTTTTAATATCTTCCTAATCTGGCTCACTTTACTAAATTATATTTAATAAATATAAACCTTTTATATAATATAGGTATCTTTTCATTTGGTTGTATCCATATCTGAAATACTATATTTTAGAGTGCTAAAATCTTTTATTCTACTGGCATAATGAACATCTTTGCATTCACTTTCAAAGTGTGGTATTAATTTTATTTTGGCATTTTACTTAGCTTTGTTCTTCTAAAATTGGCAGGTTTCTCAAACCCTGATCTTCAGTTACTTGGTTTTAACTTTACCGGATAACTTAATGATTTTTTTTTTTTTGACCTTATTAATTTTAGCCATACTTTAACAAAGTTTGAGCTACAATTGAGGTTGATTATTTAATTTTTAGCTGCTTTATTCTCAATGTGTGGTGTCTTGGCATTTCATATGATGCATTTTCTGTATCTTCTTTTTTAGCTTTTTTTTTACATTTATAGACTCTAACTTCCAGAGAACATAAAAACTAAACCAAAGATTACCTGCAGTTTTTGTTGTTGTTGTTAAGTGCCCTCGAGTTGGCATCCGACTCATAGCGACCCTCTGTACAACAGGGGAAACACTATTGTCAGTGCTTCTCTGCTGTTCATAGGGTTTTCAATGGCAGATTGATTTTTGGGAGGGGGTTGCCAGGTCCTTCTCCCAAACCTGCAGTTTTAGTGAGAACTAAATTATTTTGAATTTGACAAAAGTAATAAGACAAAATACCAAAGGTATCTATTATCAGTCCAGCAATTAGATAATAAGCCAAGCCATTCCTATGTGATGTGTCAGAGCGGATATTTGTACTGAATGACTGCTATGGGGGTTGTATGTTGTTGTTGTTGTTGTTGTTGTTAGGTGCCATCGAGTCGTGTCCAACTTATAGCGACCTTCATAGAGTTTTCAATGGCAGATTGTTTCGGGAGTGGGTTGCCAGGTCCTTCTCCCATTTTTGCAGTGCTGGGAATCGAACTCAGGACCTCAGAGACTGCAGCACAGTGCTCTATCAAATGAGCTCAATCCCAACCCTATGGGGGTTGTATAGAAACACAAATTATCTCATTTATTCACTTACCAACTCTATTACTTAGTTTTACCTTTCACTTTACTTTTAATACTCTTTCTCCTCAAATGAATTTTATCATTTAAATCCTTGTTGTCTTTCAAGACTCAACTCAGTTATATCTTTGCCTTCTTACCTCCCCAAGTAGGATTTTTCTTCCTTCCCCCATAAAATAATAATTCCTCCATAGCTTTTACTTCCTCCACTACTCACTTCGGGACTGAGGCAATCCCGAAATAATCAGCCATTGAAAACCCTATAAGGGTCACTGTGAGTCGGATATGACTCGATGGCACACAACAACAACAACCACTCATTTGGTACCTTATTTTCTACTTCTGTTGTGTATTTTTATTAATAAATTATTATATCTTAAGAAACTTACTGTTGTTGTTGTTAGGTGCCATTGAGTTGAGTCCGACTCATACTGACGCTATGTACAGCAAAACGAAACACTCTCCAATTCTCTGCCAGGCACATGATTTTATTCATGTTTAAGCCCATTGTTGTAAACACTGTGTCAATCCATCTGTTGGAGGGTTTTCCTTTTTTTTGTTGACCTGCTGCTACTCTTCCAAATATAATGTCCTTCTCCAGGGATTGGTCCCTCCTGACTATATGTCCAAAATATGTAAGGTGCAGTCTAGCCATCCTTGCTTCTGAAGAGTACTCTGGTTGCATTTTTTCTCAGACAAATCTGTTGGTTCTTTTGGCAGTCCACGGAATATTCAATATTCATCTCCAGTACCATAATTCAAAAGCATCAACTCTTCTCCTGTCTCCCTTGTTCAATGTCCAGTATTCACAACCATATGATGCGACTGAAAATACCATGGCATGAGTCAGATGCACCTTCATGTTCAATATGACATCTTTACTTTTCAGTACTTTAAAAAAATCTTTTGCCACAGCTTTTGCCAAAGCAGTGCGTCTTTTGATTTCTTGACTGCTGCTTCCATGCTGGTTGATTGTAGAACCAAGTAAAGCAAAATCATGGACAACCTCAATCTTTTCTCCATTTATTATGAAGTTGCATACTAAGCCAGTTGTAAGGATTTTTGTTTTGTTGATGTTTAGTCGCAATCCTTACTGAAGGCTATGTTCTTTGATGTTTATCAGTAAATGTTTCAAATCCTCTTCACTTTCAGCAAGCAGAGTTGTGTCATCTGCATAACACAGGTTGGTAAGAAGCTAGAACTTTTTAAAATAGAAGTTTTATAATTTTATGTATTTCCCACAGGATCTGGTACAGTATTACCAGATCTGGTACAGTATTACAGTACAGATCTGGTACAGTATTACAGGATCTGGTACAGTATTACCTGCATGTGGTAGGTATAAAATAATCATTAGGCAACTGCATAATTTGCCTATTGTGCACCAAAGTTTTAAACAATGTGGTGGCTATGACCTCGCTAACATTTATATCTATACTTAACAACCCAGCATATTTTCGGAAAAAGAAACTCTGAAAGTTCTCAGAGCCATCTAAATAGCCCTGAAGCCATCACATAGATTTTTTTGCCGCTGACTTTTTCTATTCTTAACTTACTCATAATTCTATAATATAACATTATGTAGATTCTTAGATTGAAGCAAATCAGAAAGTACTACAACTCTAAAATCAGCAAAAAAATAATAACAAAGTCTTAGATTTAGAAAAAAAAGTATTTTATAAACAGAAAACTCAAAAAATGTAGTAGTGTAGAACCATTTAGCATTGTTGTTGTTAGTTTCTTGTTGTTGTTAGGTGCTGTTGAGTCAGGTCTGACTCATGGTGACCTGTGTACAACAGAACGAAACACTACCTGACACTGTGTCAGTGCTTCTCTGTTATTCATGGAGTTTCAATGGCTGATTGTTTCGGGATTGCTTCAGAGAGTGCCGTGCAGCACTCTGCCAAGTAAGCTAAACCCCAGCTCCATGGGGTATCAAAAATATCTGGTAGCCTGAGGATATGACTGAATAATAATTGATATTTATAATGAAGATCAAGTCATCAAAGTGTATTTAAAGGAGCTGGGTATCTGGCACATATCTGTAATCCCAGCACTTGGAAGGCTAAGGCAGGAGGATCATGAGTTTGAGGCCACCTGAGCTACATAAGGAGAATCTATCTCAAAAAAAAAAAAAAAAGAAAGAAAGAAAAAGAAAAGGAAAGAAAGAAAAGATTTAAGTTGTGTATAGTACACCCTTTTATTAAGAACTATACTTATGAAAATTTCTAATGTAAATTTGTGAAAGTATTTTAATGTTTGGTATTTAAATTGTCATGTATTGCTGATTTACAGATTCACTTGTGATGTAACTAATTCTTTAATTGTGCTACACAAATGAAGCTGTCTCATTATGAAATGTGAAATATACTAAAATATTGCTCTTTGCCAACCCCATGCTGTTTAATGCCTCTTTACCTTTATTCATACTCTTTCCTTAACCTGGACCATCCTGACTGTCACTGCCTACCTTGCCTCACCTCTTTATCTTTTCCTGTCTTTTATGCTAAACAGTACTGTTAGCTTCTTGAAGACAGAGATTGTCTTATTCATCTCTGCACTAGTATTACCTAGCACATCTCAATAAGTGTTAAATTATTGTGCATACAACACTTAAGTACTTATAGTCTTCTGAGCACAGTCCCAGAGAGAACAGCATATCATTCTAACATTTTTCTTTTCAGATTAAAAATACACATTATTTTCTTAATACATTGCTTGATAGTTTCCTTTTTATTCCCTACAAATGTTTCACTAATTACCACTTTCCTTCTTTCTAGATGGATTAATTGCCTCTGAAGGAGCCATAAGTCCAGATTTCTTCAATGATTATCACCTTCAAAATGGAGATATAGTTGGGCAGCATTCATTTCCTGGCAGGTAAACAGTCTTCCAAGAAAGTAATGTATGATGCTCCCTTTGTTTCTAAACAACTAGGATTCTCTTCACTCCCCATTTCTCTTGTCTTTTTCATTAAGGGGGGGGGGGCTCAATCTCTTCAAGAACATGATCATTTGATTTTAAATTAATTTGTGAAGTCACATTTTTATGTGAAAAATGGAGAACACAGATCTGAAAAAGATATGCTTCATTGATCTGGAAAGTATAGACTGTATACTGAAACCAACAGTATTTTTACCTAATTAATGAACATGTTTCCTGAGTGCTTTTCAGAGCCAATAAAATGTAAAATGAGAATACAAGACAATATTTAACAACCATTTAGATATCACTGTATTAAAATTTTGATGCTTTAAGCTGAAGACTTTTTACCACAGTTGGATTTCAAGTGCCATATTTAAGGAACAAAGCATCTGACAGGCTCACACTGCTCTACAGTTACACTAAAGTTCCCCACAGCAGGTATCCAACTTCACTACTAATGGTATTACAGACTTAAGTTTTGACAAAAAGTATGACCAATATTCTCCTTTTTATGCCATTCCTATAGGTGTAGTACTTCAGGCTGACTTGGAATTTCACATTAAGCTAGTCTACTGAATAAGTATAATTGTACTTTCCCTTAAGTGTATTTTTTATCTAAATTATTGATTTAATTTCTGTTTCTAAAATTCTACTTTTCATTAGAATAAGCTATTTTCTTTTTAAGAGACACATTTGTTTTTGAAATGAACAATATATTAATGCAAAATATGTTATAACCTCTTTTTGTGGTACTGATAGGTTGAACCCAGGGCTTTATGGATACTTATGCATACTTTGCAAGTGCTCTGCCACTGAGCTGCACCCTCAGCCCATTTTTTTTTTAATTGAGACAAGGTCTCACTAAGTTAAGCAAGCTGCCTCTAGCCTTGAACCTGTGATCTTCCTACCTCCTCCTTCCGAGTCCAGTCGCTGGAATTACAGGTGTGCATCACCACACCTGGCTATGTTATAATTCTTAATGATCACTTGTAATGAGCTGTTTTAATCCAATTGTAATAATAATTTCTGCAACCATTATTCATTACTTATTGTGTGAAATATTTTACAAATATTTATTTTTTAATTGTAAGTGCATAGCAACATTTTAAAGCAAGAATTGTAAATCTGTTTTACAGATAAAGAAATCAAGGCTCCAAAAATTTAAGTTTAAGTACCCAACAAATATAGTGGTATAATAGACCAAAACTTTGAACTCAGGTCTATAAGTCACCAAAGTTTCATGTTCTTTCAAGAATAACATGCTCCTAACTTGGAGAAAATGAACCATACTACAGTGACAATTGACATTAAAAGAAATACCTTTCACACTGCAACCTTGTGCACATGTATATATTTCTTCATATACATGTATCTACCTATATTTGTTATTGTTGTTAGGTGCCGTCAAGTTGGGTCCAACTCATAGCGACCCTCACAAAGAGTTTTCAATGGCTGTTTTGGGACTGCTTCAGGAGTGGATTATGACATCCTTCTCCTGTTTTTGCGGTGCTGGAGATTGAATCCAGGGCCTCAGAGACCCCAGAGCAGCACTCTATCAACTGAGCCTAAACCCCAGCCCATCTAGATGTACACATATATGTACAACAAAAATATGTAAACAAAAAGTTTAAATGAAATTTTACTACCTTCAATGCACATTGATGTTTTATTCTATATCATTTGTTAAATGCAGATTTCAACCCACTAAGGTGATTTCACAATTCGCTTATGATCATGACCCAAAGTCTCAAAGCATGATGGAAAAACATTAGAAGTATTACATGAAATGCATAGTTCAATGTTCTCTAATAGACTTTCTATTTAAAAATAGCTCTTGAGAATTTCATCTGTACACTGGATTGTCATAGTAAGAAATTATTTGCCTCAGGACATAAAAGCTAACCATGGTTAAATACTAAAAAGGATATAGCATTTGATTACTTCTGATGTTTCTGGATATATTGTTATTGTTGTTAGGTGCCGTCGAGTCGGTATCCGACTCATAATGACCCTCATAGGGTTTTCAATGGATGACTGTTTTGGGATTGCCTTGGGAGTGCATTGCCAGGCCCTTCTCCCATTTTTGCGGTGCTGGGAATTAAACTCGGGTCCTCAGAAACTGCAGCACAGCACTCTACCAACTGAGCTAAATCCCAGCCCCTGGATATATTAGGTATCATTTAAATAGAGGCTCTTTTTAATCATTACAAACACAATGCCACATGAGATACAATTTACTGCACAAATGTTTTCTGAAATGACTGAAACGGGAAGAAATGATTTGGGTATATGATCCTAATATCTATATCAAAGAATCTTACTTATAGAATTTATAAGATTATCCAAGCATGGTGGCACACGCCTGTAATCCCAGCACTCAAGAGGCTGAGGCAGGAGGATCGGCTCCAGTTCAAGGCCAATCTGGGCTACACCATGAGACTTTGTCTCAAAAAAAAGCAAAACAACAACAAAAAGAATTTATAAAATCATTCTACCATTCTAATTAATTCTTTCACTTATGTTTCACTATGAACAGAATGCTTATAGCAATACCACTGTGGTGTCCGATCCTGTCAGATCTCAGAAGCTAAGCGGGGTCGGATCTGGTTAGTACTCAGATGGGAGACCACCTGGGAACACCAGGTGCAGTAGGCTTGGGAGGAGGACTGGGCAACCCACTCCCAAAAAACAGTTAGCCATTGGAAACCCCATGAATAGCAGAGAAACATTGACAATAATGTTTCATCTGCTATATGTAGGGTTTCTATGAGTGGGATACTGACTTGAGGGCACCTAACAACAACAATGAACAAAATATAGATTCTATAAATATCTCTTACAGATACTACCAATATAAAAATGCAGACTGCTGCTGGCTATGCATTACTTATTTGAAGAAGGTTTTCTTTCATTTTTATATAATTATGTGGCTTTAAAGAAGCTAAACATATTCCTTAAAATTGAGTATGCAGGCAGGTGTGGTGGTACACACCTATAATTCCAGCATTCTGGAGGCTGAGACAAAATGAACATGAATTTGAGCTTACCCTGGCGAGTTAGAGATCTCAACTCAAGAAAATGAAAAACTTTCTTAAAAATTGGATGTACAGAATAACAATCTAATGAGCCCAATTCAGCAAAAGCTCTCATTTCTGGTTTTCAAAAACAGTTATTTTATGAAACAATAAAAATCTTTTAAGAGATAGTGGCTAAGTTATATATTAGATGCAGAGATTTCAGGATTTTATTTCTTAGCTCTCTTAACAATTTCTAAAAATATCTTCGGGAAATCCTTTTAGAACCTTCAGGTTTTTTGTTTTCAATGGTAAAAATTAAGTAGCTTCCTTTACCTCATAAAAGATAGGTCACAGTAGTATTGACTTAAAGGATTAGTTAATGAAACTTACTACAGACTATTTTTCAAATCAAAAGTAATATGCTTATTGTAATCAATTTGATTTGAGAATTGTTTATCCTTTAAAATGAACTCAAAGTTGTTTTTCATCTTTTGTCTTTTATAATTTTTCATGCCTTTCATGATTATATCACTTTTTGTTTTTTATTTCCAGAAGAAATAATATATAATGAATTTCTTCAAATTTTTTGTAGGTAATAATTCAAATGAAAAGAGACTTTAAATTGTGTCAGCAGAGATACGGAATGTACAATATGGCTAAAGATTCATAGTTGTTCTTTTCCATATGCTGTTTTATTGACTTATTCTGGAATCATTTACTTTTTAAAAAAAATAAAAAATTTTTTTTAATTTAAATTTAAAAATTTAAATTTTAAAAAATTTATTCAACCATTTTTAATTAGGCTTCTCTTTTTAATAGGACTTCTGTGCTTTCCTTCAATACTAACAAACCAGGGATAAGTCTTAAGTTTGGCATAATTTTTAATTTTGCAAAGATTTAAGTTTTTAAATTGCTCCATAATTATTCACATATTTTGATATGATAATTTTGCTACCTAATGTCCCAGATGTGAAATTTTAAACTAGTGGCTAATATTTAGCTTCTCATAGCCAATAGGTAAATTTAAAACTCATTCGATTAAATAACACTGACTCAAAACACTGCTTTTGAAATTTTCCATTTTAACTGATTTTAAGTAAGATAGAAATACCTTTCAAGAAATGTTAAGTTCATTGATACAGGTTGTTGAACTCCTGTTCATCTCCACTGTGATTATGCAAATAAGCAGACTTAATGGACAACATGAAGAATTTAGGTTATGAAAGAATAATATGTTAACTGAACTTTAAATATTGAAAACACTGATTTCTTTTTAAAAAGTAAATGTTACTTATTAGGAGTTTGAAGCGGTGTTTTTTCCCCCTCTTTAAATCAGGAAGATGGTCCAGATGACTTATAAATTCTTTTGCTGCTTCTTCATCATATGTCTTTGATAAATAAGCATACCTACATTATCTGAGAAAAGAATAATAAAAGATGAATGTATAAAAGGTGAACTTTTATCCTTACCATTGTTTTTAACAAGTTGACTGACGGTGGTATGTGGGATAAAATTCACAGAATATGATAGTGCCAGGAAGCATACTTTTTAGCCAGTTCTGATGGCTTTCTGGGCTTTGAAGATTTCAATTTGAATAGACTCACATAAAATAGGTGATCCCAAGATCCTGCAAGATAAAGAGTAAATTGCTAATTTGTGTGACTTATGGTTGTTTTTAATTGCTCAAAGAAAAATTCTTCATTCTTTTCCTAAAATGATACATTTTAGTAAGTAATAACACAAATGTATCAAAATCGAAGAAACTAAGCTAGATTTAGAGAAGTATTTAAACCGTTCAAATTGGTGTTTTTCTTAAAATCCAAGTCAAGGGTCCTTTGCAATCTGAAAGCCTGCATTTTTTGTAATATAGCAAGGCAGTTTAATTGGAAACAGTAAAAACTGTTAAACTCATCTATCTCATTCTATAAGAGAGATTGGATGTTTGATAAAGTAGATACTGGCAGTTGGACAGCGAATCCTGGGTCTTAGACATGTGTCACTATTGGTTTGAACCTCTTGGCGCCAGGATTTCCCAACATTTAAACCTAATGCGAAATGCATTAGGCTCCAAGGCATTAGCTATGGAGTTGCCAATCCCAGAGCATCAAATGTAAATCTTCCTCTCCTCAAATCTGAACTGGTGTTAGAAAGTAAAGTGGAACTTGCTATTGAAGCTAATTAAAAGTAATAGGAGCAAGACTAGCTTTTTTTCCCTGTTACATACCATGTATTCATACAATATTTTGGGGCCATTTTTTTTATTATAACTCTTACTTTTCAAGACTAACAAGAACCTCATGTTAAGAATATTTTTAAACTGCTTCCAGCTTTTACAAATCAGTTTTTGTTGCAGTAAAAATGGTCCATTTTCCTTTTATAGG
Organism: Pedetes capensis; assembly: GCA_007922755.1. Taxonomy (NCBI): domain Eukaryota; kingdom Metazoa; phylum Chordata; class Mammalia; order Rodentia; family Pedetidae; genus Pedetes; species Pedetes capensis. The sequence goes on along the minus strand of VMDO01013107.1, from coordinate 26,057 downwards.
AATCCAATTTTTATAAACTGGAAAAAAAATTACAAAGACTGCTTATGTTTCCTTGGGGCTTTGAAAAATATTTTTCAGACAGCCTGGCATTCTTTGTGGTTGGCACAGTGATGTCATTTACTGATCATTTCACTGAGGTAAAAAATGAAGTAGATATGTACATTATCTGAGCCATTTAATTCTCACACTTTGATTTTGTATGTTTGTGTTATAGTCTGACTGTTTTCTTTGTTAGAGTCCTTTACTCTTAACTATTTTGTGCATTAAACATATTTTATATATATATATATATATGCACCTTTTATTGTAGTCTCTCTTTTTTCACATGTTAAATCACAGTCAAAATGATAGTTGCACTTTTAAAAATCATACTGAATAGAACAAAAATTATGTCTTTAAAATATAAGAAATAATCTTTTATCTAAACTTTTTACTATATAATTTTTCCTAAAACTAGGATTCTACATGGAAAATTAGATTTATTTATTTCATTGTAAGACTACCTTAATTACACTCAACTATGTAGTTTATTCAGTTAAAGACAAACCTACTATTAAACAGTATATAATATCAAAAAATAAAAATGCATCAAATGTCTTGCATATGCAAGACACTGTTATACATTTTTTTCATCTTTGTTCTTGACACAAACATTTTCGTAGCCTTCTTATGCTGCTTTTTAGCTGGTTCTAGGTTGGGATATTTGCAAGACCTGCTTTTCAGTTTAAATACGTTAAATCATGTAAACCATGACTAAAACACACACAGTAGAACCTCTTTGTAGCAATGTGGGATTAGGTAAAAAGACAATATCCTGTTTAGTTTTAAAATCACTGTTTCAGATAGGATATAGGATTCTATCTAAAAATATCCAGATCTATGCAAACTTTTATTATAAATTACATTCACTTATCCAAATGATTTTGTTTTTAATATATTTAATATCCATTTAAGCCCATAATGCATATGGTCTATACCTAGGATAAACCAGTAGAAATAATTTGAAGTTCTTCCTACCTTTATCAGTATTAATGAAGTAGAATGTATAGTAAAATTTCTTGAAAGGAATAAACCATTCAAAAGAAATAATATATGATAATGAAGTGATTATTTTACTTTTAAACTTCTGGAATGGTAAACACAGAAGAAGCAAATGACTATAACTATGTAACAACACAGTTGTAATGAAAAAATCAAAACAATGCAAATAAAAGTTTTCATATTATGACACACTTGATCTAACATGTCTACATGAAATCTCATTTTTCTTTCTGAATACTCCCATAACAGTTACTATTTTATTTAAGATGGAATGTCTTAGGAGCCTTCTAAAAATTTCAAAGAATACAATGTTTAAAGCTTTAAAAAAATCTAAATTTAAGTATACAAAGACTAGAAACTTAGATTTACCTAACATTTATATTTTCATATATCACATTTGATCAACAAGTATGTGAGGTAGATAGGGCAAAGAGTATTGTCTCTTGTGTGGAAATTAAGGTTTAGAGATTTTTAAGGGGGCAGCGTAAAACCAGAGCTAATAAATTGTGAAATCTTTAGGCTTGGTAAGATCCAGCACACTTTCTATTACACCATTACTGCCTCTAGATGACAAGAAAATATATTAATCTATCATTTAACTGTGCTTGAAAACATTTAGAGCAAATGTTATTAAAATTCAGAGTATGTAGCTTCTGTTTTGCCAACAACAAATCTTGTACCTATTTTGTTTTAATGCATTTGACATGGGTTACTGCACATTGATATTTCAGATTTGCTTGGAGGCAAACTGCTAAGGGTGTATTAACACATTGAGTAATTAGTTCACTACCTTTAAATTGTCTTAAGTAGTAAGTTCACTAAATTCTCTTCAGATTAAATCCAATTGTATAAAAAATGAGAATGAAATGAGTGAGATTATCTCAGTCTTGAAAGTAAAAATACCTCATACAGATCATTTATTCAGCTAATTTACTAATGTAAATTTTTGTCTACCCAATGCGATTGTTTTGTGCCAATTAAGTGAAACCTCAAGGATTTATTATATATTAAGCTTAGTTGTCTTATTTGCTGAGACTTTTTTTAGAGACAACTTCTTTCTGAAAAGGCAAGGAAATTCAGTTGCACTGGTCAGACACTAATGATTTGCATTTCCTAAGGAGATTTGAATTAGTTTTTACTAGTAAATTGGGCCTATAACCTTTAGGGCCAGATTTTATTACACTGTCACACATCAGCATTAGCAAACTGTAAACTTTAGTGAAATATAGAAATACGTGCCAAAAATCAAGGCTTAGAATCCTAGAAACATGGAAAGATATTTTATCCTAGAGAAATTATAGTTCTGAATTGGAAAAATATTTTTAATTATTTATGTTCTTTTAAAAATTGAGAAGCAAAAGCAGAAACCAGTGGCAGAACTACCTTCATCAATTTAGTGTTAATTTTCTATCTGGTAAACTGAGCCAAGCTTTTGGGGGCATGCACATTAGCTATGTACAAAGCTCAAAGATGCTCCCAAAGCAAGCCAAATTTATTGTCACTTTATTAGGACTTTCATTTAGGAGAAGCTCATTCAATATAACTGAGTCTATAAATAAAATAATATGAATATGACTGGATCTTATAAAAATGTTAGCACATTGATGATGGTGTAGCTTTGTAGTAGAAGAAACGACATGGGAGTTAATCCAGTCATGAATGGGAAATTAATTATATCACCCCCATTTAAGAGTGATTGTGTACTTTTAAAGCTCATGTTTCTCACATCATAAATTACATTTTTGTTGGTTTTTCTGATACAAAAATAAATTGTAAATTTAGCTATAACTATGTAACACATCCCTGAATATAACTATGTGATACATCCCTGTAACCCTAGCACTGAGGAGGCTGAGACAGGAGAATCTCAAGTTTGAGGCCAGCCTATTTTACATAGCCAGTGGACACTGTCTTAAGAAACAAAAACAAACAAAAAATTAATTGTCTATTTAATGGAAAGAAAATAAAAAGTCTTTAAGCAAAGATAACTGCTGTTGTGATACATTTGTCCTAGCAAATACGCTGATTTTCAAAAATGTGAGATAATATTTTAAGAGACTATAATGCAAATTACCTTTATAAAGTCTTGCTTATTCATATTCTAATGAGAATAACAAAATTATATGTGATTGATTGATAAGCACTACCACCCCTCCAAAAAAAAAAAAAAAAATAGAAGAAGTAGACTAGGTCATTATTTATTTCCTTTAAGTTTGGATTCATTGATGCTAAGCGTTCAGGTATATTTCCTAATTTAAGGGAGATTTATTATAGCCCATCTGTGTTTTATTATAGCCCATCTGTGTTTTGATGTGACTAAAGTATTTATAGGGCTGGGATTTAGCTCAGTTGGTAGAGCGCTGCTCTGTAGTCTCTGAGGTCCCGAGTTTGATTCCCAGCACTGCAAAAATGGGAGAAGGGCCTGGCAATCCACTCCCAAGGCAATCCCGGAACAGTCAGCCAATGAAAACCCTATGAGGGTTGCTATGAGTCAGATACGACTCGACAGCACCTAACAGAGTAACAGAGAAAGTATTTATGAACAATTGTTAAATTTTTCTTATGTTAAAATCATTGAATCTAATCTTTTCTTATATTTTCTAAAAAAAAACAAAAAAACAGCTGAAACTGAGGGCCTATAGGCTTTCAAATGTAATATTAATTAATTCCCATATTCTCCATATTGCCCACAATCATTCCAGATGTACTCTTACAAAATAGCTCACTCCTTAGATATGAGCCATATGGGCTGTGTAAACTGATTTGCACTTATTTTGAATAGGAATGGTACAGATTGTGGTGAATTATTAAAATAAATTTATATTGCCAAGTAAATCTAAGAGTAAAATATTAAGCTGTAGTAAATGAGAAAGGAATGTGCAAATGAAGACCTACCTGCTTTACTAAGTTTAGTGGTTACCCTCTCAGTTTCCACTAAAAGAAAAGTCTTTTTTGTTGTTGTTGTGTTTTTAAAGGAGGGGGGAATAGTCTATAAAACTTCTTATAGAAGTATCTAAGACAAAAACAAGGAAATATAATGTTCTAAACTCAGCCAGCCCAAACCACTTGAGCTGCTATGACAGCTCATAAAACTGAGAGTAGTTTTTAACTGGGCTCTGTTTTACATTGCCAAAGTGAATTTTCCTTGCAGGAAGTAGCCAGAGGGTTTATTTAGTTTCCAGTCCATGGCTTTGATCTTTCTGTACTGTCACATCTCAAGTTACATAGCCCTTTTTCACAGCAGTAAATCTGCAACAGTTAATGAGAATAAAATTTTCTCCTTCTTACTGATCACATGCTGTTAAATGCCAAACCACAGCCAACTGCATATTTGCAGAATTTCAGCTAAGATGTATGAAAACAGAACAATCAGTTTAATCTTGTTGTCTTTGTAATTCATTTTATTGGGCTTTCTTCCTTTTCTAGTGACCTACTTTATCAAGTCAAGTGGTTGCCAGACCAAACCTCCAAGAAAGATTTAGAATGTTAATAATGCTGGAAGCAGAAGGTGTTCAATGGGGTGGGGCAGGGATGGTATTGAATGCATGCTACCATTAACATTCAAATTGGATCTACTTTTTAAGACTTTTAAAAGATCAAACCTGTCTCCTCAGATAAACTAACTTGTTATTTCTTTGGTTGTGTTGTATGTTGAGTTTCAACAAAAATTTGTACTTAATGAATTTATTTAATGAGTCAGGACATTATTTTTCACTTTTGATTACAGGGAAGATGCCATAATGTCTAAGGGAATTTCAAGGGTGTAAAAAATATGTGATTTCCACATTGTAAAAGCTATTCGTGGGGCTTAGCTCAGTTGGCAGAGTGCTGTTACGCTTTCTCCGAGGCCTTGGGTTTGATCCCCAGCACCCTAAAAATGGGAGAAAGACATGGCAGTCCACCCCCAATGCAATCCTGAAACGATCAGCCATTGGAAACCCTATGAGTAGCAGAGAAGCCAGGCATGGCACAGTGTCAGTGGTATTTCACTCTGTGGACTATGGTATTTCACTCTGTCGACTACGAGTCAGAACCCATTCCACGGCACCTAACAACAACAAAAGCTGTTCTTAGAATAAAAATAATATCATTAAACATCCACCGAACCATCTTATCCAGTGGATCCATACACATAGAAACTATATAAATTATTTAATAAAATCAATAGAATTTCACAATCACATTTAAGTAAGTTGAATTTTATACATTAATGTACACACCTTTGTGGTGAAGTGCAAAAGGTTTCATGTTTGTTTTCCTTTTTGTTATAGTGAAACCTCTCAATTAAGCATTATTTGATTCAGTTAATAAACATTACATTCATTTTTACTTTTGTCTTTTCAACTGCCTTGTCTTATGGTTGGCAATTGAAATTTAACAACTTATCTCTGCCAAGAAATCATCCTCAGAAGTCCATTTTGGGTGATAGCCAGAATAAATATATTTTCTGTGCTTATATGAATCATAATGGGTGAAGGACTTGGCAATCCACTCTGGAGGCAATCCCGAAACCATCAACCATTGAAAACCCTATGAGGGTCACTATGAGTCAGACATGACTCGAGGACATCTAACAACAACAATATGAATCATGGGGACTGGGATTTAGCTCAGTTGGTAGAGTACTGCTCTGCAGTCTCTGAGGTCCTAATTTTGATTCCCTGCACCACAAAAATGGGACAAGGAGCCGGGCTCTATGGCACATGCCTGTAATCCCAGCAGCTCGGGAGGCGGAGGCAGGAGGATTGCAAGTTCGAGACCAGAGACCGTCTGCATAACTTAGTGAGACTCTGTCTCAAAAAGTAAAAAATGGGCTGGGGGTGCAGCTCAGTGGTCCAGCACTTGAAAAGCATGCAAGCACGAGGCCCTGGGTGCAACCCCCCAGTACTGCAAAAAAAATTAAAAAATAAAAATTGAGAGAAGGATGTGGCAATCCACTCCCAAGGCAATCCTGAAACAATCAGCCATTGAAAACCCTCCGAGGGTCACTATGAGTTGGACATGACTCCATAGCACATAAGAACAACATATGAATTATATTTACATATGTATATATAAAATGTTATTAGATAAGATATATTTTAGAGAAATCAGTTTCTCTTTTCTCACCATTGAAGTCATAGTTGTTACAGCCATCTGATTTCACAGCCTAAATCATTTCCTTTCTCATAAAAATCGACTGTTGGGACAAATCAATAGTGTGTAATACCCATTCACTGGTTTAGATAACTATCATAAAATCAATAACTGAAAGCATATTGAGAACTCAGGAGTATATTTCTAGAAGACCATAATATCAGGTCTCCTTATAAAATAGAGGATCTATTTTCAGGAAAATGCCAGTTATTGGTTGCCGCAATAAGACAAGAGGGTAAGAAAGGGAAATGATTTGAAAATTTAAGAGAGAGGATAGCACGCACTACCCTAAGGGCTCTCTAAAAGGTGCTAGTACAATGCAGAAATGTTGAACTTCAAAATTGTAGCTTGTACTGGTAGAATTATTGTTTTCAAATAAGCCTGTCTATGTCTTCTTAAACTGTAACATCATAGTTCACATGTAAAAAAAAAAAAAAGTGGTTAAAATAAAATTTTAGATTGCATCTGGCAGGCTCTGTAGTTTGGTTTGTTTGGTTTGGTTTGAGTTTTTGTTTATTTTTATGAAACTTTAAATGTATCCAAACGTCTAGATTTGGAAGTCCACAGAAAATTTCTGCACATAGTAAGCACTAATTTTTTTGTTGTTTTTACAGTTCTTTAAAAAGAAAAAAAAGCCTAAGTGAAACTATTCAAAAGAGTTTATGTTTTTGGAACATGAACAGTCCAGTATAATTTTAAATGAAATTTCTAGAAAGGAGAAGAAACAATGGGGCTTCAATGACATGGAGGCTTAATCTTTATTCTGATTATATTATTTGAGATCTTATTTCCTCAATAGTTTCAAATAGGCCTACAATCTGAGATATGTTCATTAATAATGATGATAACATTTATTAAACTATGTTTAGGAAGTATGCTAATTGCTATTACAACTCTTATCTAATTTAATCTTGACAGTAGCTGAAAGGAGACATTGTTTTAAAAAAAGTTAATAGAGTTAAGCAGTTTGGGCAAGATTATCTTCAGATTATCTTCCTGTCACCGAATCCATAAACTCTTGTTTTTGCCCACATTCCTTTTCTTCTGTTACAATGAAAGAAGTGTTCTTTTTTCAGTCTAATCATTCAAAACACTTTTTTTTTCTGGACCCTATCCTTTTTGCCTTTTCAAGGACTTCTTTCATGTCATCACTCTTTCCCTCTGCTGGATCATTCCTGTTTGGAATCCACTAAGTTAAACTCCCTTTGCCCCCACATCATGTTTCACCTACTGCCCATTTCTCACTTCACATGCAGAACTTCTCAAAAGACTTCAATCTTCAACTTTTCCAGCCTTGTCAAAATCAGTAGTCGTCTTCAGATTACCAAATCTAATGGACAATTCTCATCTTGAACTCTCAGCTGTGTCTGACAGTTATCCAGCCTCTGCTTTTTGAAATGCCTGTCAGCTCTCAGAGCACACAATTTTCCTCATTTAACTCCTAAATCTTTTTCCTTTCTTCTCAATGTTCTTTGCTTGCTGTTCCTTCTCTTTTCCACCTTTAAATGCAGATTGCTTCAGGGCTTCAGCTCTCCTCTCTAGCCATACTCTATTTTGGCAGCATCCTCTTTTCTAACTACACACACCACCCATAAGATTTCATCCAGATCCATGGCCTTAAACACTCTCTGTAAGTTTGTAATTTTTAATTGAGTCTTCTCTGTGCACCATCCTTATCCCTCTTGCTATTTGATATATCCAATTGAACATTTAATAAAATTATCAGACTGTTGGCTTTCTACATATAAACAGCTTCCTCTAATCTTCCTATCTTAAACTTTGGAATCTTCTTGATTCTTCCCTTTTCCTCACCATTGCCTTCTCCACAATGAAAATCCTCTGCAAATCCTGTTTTATTTCTAGACTATGTACCAAATTTAGTAATTGCTTTTCTTTTCCACTATTAGACCCTACTCCAACCACTACCATCCTCACCAAACTATTCAGTAGCCTCCTAATTAATTAACCTTCTATACTTACCCTCCCTCACAGTTTTTTTTTGTTTTGTTTTGCTTAATTTTTCACAGTAGCCATCATGTTCTTTTTAAAGTAAAAGTCAAATCAGTCCTCCCATATCCCTATAATAGAAGTTTACCATGTCTTATATAGTACTGCAGTATTTGAAGACTAGTCCTCCAGCCTCAGCTCCTACAAAGGTTCCAGTTGCTTACTTCTTACACCCACTCTGCGCTTTTTCTTTTTTCTTTTCTTTTCTTTTCTTTTTTTTTTTTTTTTTTTTTTTTTTTTTTTTTTTTTTTTTTTTTTTTGTGGTACTTGGGATGCAACCCAGGGTCTCGCGCCCGCATGCTTTGCAAATGCTGTACCACTGAGCTGTACCCTCAGCCCATTTGTTTCGCTAAGTTTCACAGACTGCCTCTGGTCTCAAACTTGAAATCCTCCTACCTCTGCCTCCCAAGTCCCGCTATTTTCAATGTAAACTTTTAAAAATAATTTAACTTTATATGTGATGTTTAGTATTTCACTATCATTCAAGTGTACAATATAAAACATTTATTAAATATGTAATCAAGATATATATGTATATATGCACTATATATCCTTCATGTAGTATTATATGCTTGTATTTTAAAATTATTTAGGAATCTGTGCTATATGGGAAAATTTTTAATCTAGATAAGTTAAAAAAACACTTTTCAGTTGTTTTATTTTATATAGATAAATATACTTGCCTTCAAAATTAAGACCCAGTTAAGACATTGTTAGTACTCTTGTATTATACTACTACATATCTAATTAAATGTACTGAGAAGTATTCATTTATACTGAATGTACACATGTCTATCATACAAAATTTTTCTCTCTCTCTTTTTTTTTCGGGACTGAGGGTTGAACCCAGGGCCTCGCGCTTGTATGCTTTGCAAGTGGTGGACCACTGAGCTGCAGCCCTAGCCCATTTTTTTACTTTTTTGAGACAGGGTCGCACTAAATTACACAGACAGCCTCTGGTGTTGAACTTGTGATCCTCCTGCCTCTGCAACAAATTTTACGCCATACTTAAAGTGAATAAAGGATATTTTGATCTTGTTTCTTTCCTGTTATCAATAAATCACCCATATAGCATACATACTGATGGGTTTCTTGTGGTTGCTGTTACTGTGATTGATGAACATACTTTAAGCTTTTACTTAAAGTTTCTATGATGACAATCAAAATTAACTTTGTAATTGTAATCATTAGGTGCCCTCGAGTATGGTCCAAATCATAGCAATCTTATGTATAACAGAACAAAATACACAGGATCTTTTTAATGTGTGAGCCACTGTGTTTCTTCTCATTTTGAGTTGTGCCACATCAACAAATGGAGGTCCCAGGGGCTTTACTCCATTCCCATCATTAAGGCTGGTCACAGGTTCAAGGCCAAAGGCAGCTGGCATAATTTTTCAAGACCCTATCTTAAGATAAAAAATGGCCTGGGGGCACAGCCCCATGGTAGAACACTTGCAAAGTATATGTGAGGCCCTGCATTCAATACCCAAGTACAAAAACAAACAAACAAAAAAAACAAAAACAAAACAAAAACAAAACACCCGAGTCCTAGAGAATGTAATTTGAGTAATTGTGACGTTTGGGAGAGGTGATTCATTGTTTTATGAAAGACTTTGATAAAAATGTTAATTTCTATCTCAGGGCAGAAGATTTACTGAGTTGAAACTGACTTTTCATTGTACATGGGTAGGTAGAGATAGATACACACATACACACAAGAACAAGTGACAAAACATTTTAGACTTTGAACTTATTTTACCACTGACTTTACAGCTATTGAATTCTTAAAACTTTACATTGAAAGAGTTGTAGATACAAAAGACTTGTTAAAAATGTATCAGGTTTTCTCATTTTAAAAGATATATATATATATATATATATATATATATATATATATATATATATATATGTATGTATATATATGCCAAATTGGTGGTTATTGAAAAGTGGAGATGTCTGGAGTTAAAAGGATTAATTATGGACTATAATCTTGTAGAATTAATCCATAGGAATTTCAGCAGTAACTGTAATCACTTGGTAGTCTCACAACTGTTCAGTACCTCCATGAATGAGATAGAACTCAGATCTGGGTCTGAGACAAGTGTGACACTCTATAATAGAATGTGTTTCAAGTGCTACATTGTTTTCATATTTGTGAAGAATAATTTAGTAGTTTAAAATTTTAGTAATTTTCTAAACTTTATACTTCTATTAAAGTTAATTATGGGTATATGTAAAATCCACTTATGTCTCTGTTGGTTTTTATGTCAAAGCTATATATTTCTGTGGTGTCATTTCAGACTACCAAAGTACAATCAACAAATGCTTTTGTGCATTTTAAAGATCTCAAACAACTAGTCTTTTGAATGTATGTAAACAAGAACATAATTTCTTGAATATTTTCTTTTTGTTAGCATTCTGTCTCAAATAATTTAATGTACTTACACACACACACACACACACACACACACACACACACACACACACACACACACGCTGGGATTTAGCTGAGTTGGTAGAGCGCTGCGCTGCAGTCTCTGAGGTTCTGAGTTCAATTCCCAGCACCGCAAAAATGGGAGAAGGGCCTGGCAATCCACTCCCAAGGCAATCCTGAAATAGCCATTGAAAACCCTGTGAGGGTCGCTATGAGTCAGATACCGACTTGACGGCACCTAACAACAACACCACACACACACACACACACACACACACACACACACACACACACACCACCACCACCACCACCACCACCACCAATTTCCTTTGGTTAGCTTTAGAAAAAAAAATGTGTCTAAAGTTGATATATACCACTTTTTCAGGAATTCTTTCCTTTTTAGGCTTTTCTAGCCCAAATCAAAGTCCCTTGGTACTGGCCTATCAAAAATTAAAAGGCAAAGCAATCTTAAAAAGGAATCCAGATTTGTGTGGACAGTATCAAGTGGCTAACTTAGAGCCCCTCAAACGTGAAAGGCTAGAGAAAGGCTTCTATGAACGTTGTTGTTGTTGTTGTTGTTGTTGTTGTTGTTAGGTGCCATCGAGTCATGTCCGATTCATAGTGACCCTTACAGGTTTTTCAATGGCTGTTTCGGGATTGCCTCGGGAGTGGGTTGCCACGTCCTTCTGCCGTTTTTGTGGTGCTGGGAATTGAACTCGGGACCTCAGAGACTGCAGAGCAGTGCTCTACCAGCTGAGCTAAATCCTAGCCAATGAACACAGTTAGATAGGTAAATTTTTAAATTGCCTCTGTAACTTAAAAATTTACATCTTTTCAAGGGCTAGGGATGTAGCTCTGGCAGAGCATGTGCTTTGCACGTGTGAAGCACACAAAAACAAACAAAAACTACACCTTTTAAAATTGATAAAAGAAACATACATGATACAAGAAACCCCATAAAGATCTATTTAAATAAATAAGTGTTCAAATTTTATCTCAAGATCTCTCTTAAGGTCATAAATAAGCAGAAATCATTAAAGTTCTCAAAGCTTTTTTCCCCTTTATTGATAAATGTTGATGAGGTACAGAGTAACAGAGCATTTGCTTTTTCCCTTGTGCAATGATTATATCACTTTTGGTTACATTTTCATCAACTTACAAAGTTTATGGAGCCTTTTGATTAATATTTAGTAAAACTTATATGCATATATGGGTTATGTCCCCGTTTTTCCCTTGAAGTTGCATGATTTACATTGAGATTATCCTCTCCCTCTTTATCCCTTTACATTGTTTCCCCTCTCCTTCCCATCTTCCACAACTTTCACTTCCATGTGCTACTCCCCTCCCTCCTTTTTTCTACTCTGCTTATATTTTCCCTTCTTAGCTAAGTCAAATTGTTCATTTTTATATATTGGTTTATGTATAGTTTTTTTCTTCCTCTAAGTAATAGCTCCCACAGGGTGAGAACATAGGGTATTTCTCTTTTTGAGCCTGTGTGCTTTCACTTAAGATGATATTCTCCAATTCCATCCATTTTGCTGCAAATGACATTATTTCATTTAAAAAGATATTTTCTGGTTTCAAGGCCTTTACAAATAGTAGACATTCTAAATTTACCTTATTCTCTGCATACCTTATGACAGAAAATGAAACTATTATAATTTCTTATGGTTGCATATTGCCGTTTTTCCTCCAACTTCTGGGGAAGGGGGGTACTATTTATTATCATCAGGTAGGCATGAGAGCTATTTTAAATGGAATCAATGTGTTCCTTGCCCTGAATATTTGAAATAACTAATATAGGTATATCTATATGCTGTTTTGAAACACTGGCTAAAACTCAGATAATCTCAAAAACATACAGTCCATCTTCCTGAAGAATTCTCATAGTTGCCCAGCTTGCTTGCAAGTCTCAAATCGTCCTGTTGGTAAATACTCCACCCTAGATGATTTCATGACCTGTGAGCTTTTCTAAGAGAAACCAACAATAGTAGTAAACCTGAGTACAGGTATGTGTGTATGTGGGAAGTGATGATTTGTGTAAGATACCTAAAAACCTTACCCTTGCTTAACTGCTTAAAAATAAACTCACTGAATATAAAATAAGACAAAGAAGCACATAAAGAGAATTTTCTAATTGTTTTATCCTAAAGGCGTTGTTTCATTTTTATTAATCATGACATAGAATCTGAAGGGCTTTGATTAAATAACCTTATTTATACAAGTAATCCAGTCTCACTATGGTACAAGAAAGGTATGATTGGCCATGGCATTATTTTAGTGCAGCAGTAATTAATATGCTCCTATGCAGGCATAAATCTCAATGATTTATATAAGGACCCTATAAAGGCAAACAGAAAACATGTGTAAGAAGCATGCCAAGTGTGACAGAGTATCTCTTAGCTGTCTAGATGGTGTTTCAGGAGCTAGAGTTTTCTAAGCATTTTTAGAGAATTAGTCATCATTTTCAGGTCACAACAATCACACCAACAAATACAGACTCTGAGAGTGTACTATTCTTATAAGAGACTTGGAAATGTAATAATCTCAAGGCGTTGTTGTTGTTGTTGTTGTTGTTGTTGTTGTTGTTAGATGCCATTGAGTCAAGTCCAACTCATAGTGACCCTCCTAGGGTTTTCAATGGCTGATTTTTTCTGGATTGAGGTATTAAAAGTGATAGTCATCCTTCAATGAAAGAAAGAACACAGTTGCAGATGCAGACTGAAACAAGTTAAATCAATAAGGACAGAGATCCTATCCAGATATTGTACCCTACTAACTTTAATTAAATTGAAGTCTTTAATGAATTCATTTTTAAGTTAGTTTTGCTGGATTTAATAAACGTAATTGCCAATCCTTCAATGGAGGAGAAAATGCCAAGTATATCAGTGAAAAAGAAAAATAGTAGCATATTTCCTTATGCTATTTGAAAATAAATTTAAGATACGACAATAGAGTATAAGTTAGAAAAGCAATTGTTAGAATCATATACTTCCACATTCAAGTCTACAGTTAATTTGCTTGGTATCAATGTAGGCCCAAAGGGTTCTTAGCACTGTTCTTTGAAGACAGTATAGCAGCACTTACCCATAATTAATATTCTTCTTCTGCTCAATACAATACTGGTATATTATGCAGTATTCTGATATTCTAAATATTCTAGAGGACACTAAATAACTGAAACATTTATTTGACATTATTACTGAAATTACTGAATTGGTGGCTAGAAAGTAGCAAATAACACCTAGTGTAAATTTTTAGAAATATTTTGATAAGTGAAAGAAATACTTTAAAAAAAAATATGTGCAATTATAAATTTATTTAAAATCAAATTTTTAAAACTTTCCTGCTTAGCTGTTTAAATATATGGACTTTTAATGTGTTTAACTACAGTTTCTGTTATATATATTTTTGCCCTTAATTTTTGAAAACTATTACCTAATATGATTTAACTACCAAAAAATACCAACCACTGTTTGATTTTTGTCAAACACATCAGAAAATGTCTATTATTTTGCCAAAAAAAAAATGGAAACAAATAAATGAATAGTGTATGAGGTAAATTGGAAACTTGACACTAAATATCTTACATTTGATAAGATTGTTGAGATTTTTTTTAAAGACAAACTTTTATCTACCTCTTATGTCAGGTAGTAAAAGATGGTAAAAGTTTCAAAACTATACAAAAAAAATTCCAACTATATTATTTATTTTAGGATGTGGGAGACATAAGTTTTCACAAAAACTTAACATTAATTTTTCAATTAAGAGAGACTGGTATTACATCAGTGAGGGCAGCACATGTGTTAGATCGCTTTGCTTTTTTTCATATGGCAGATTTCTGTCTTTAAGTCAAAGTGGAAAATTGATACAGCCCATTTTGTAAAGTACTGAGCATAATTCTAGATTCTATTCCATTTCTTAAACTTGTTCATTTTGATAGTGCATTATGACTAAGATTGTAGTTGGTACTTAAATTATACTAATTAAATGTCGTCATTCATCTTTTAACCAGGTAGTCCAGCTAAAGAGTTTTTATTAATAAAATTAACTTTTGAATTATGTTTGAATTATTCAGCTTTACAACATGTTTAGCTTCTTTTCATTTCTTATTAGTATTTTTCAGTACTTAATAGTCCCTGGCCCCCACCTCCAGCAAGAACTCTCCTCTCTGTTCAATATCAGAAACATTTTCCCTTTTGGCATGTGCTTTCTAGTTCCCCAAGCAGTATAAGCAAATTGGAAAGTTCAGCTGTCATTCTTGGAAGGTCATAGATCACACTAGCAGCCTGAATAATCCAAGAGGTTTTAAGTATCATAGCATTTAGTTTAAAGTAAAATTTGCCCTGACAGGGCTGGCAGACCAATAGGAAAAAGAAATATTTGTGCTTGGAAAAGTGCATGTGTAGAGACCAAGAGTATAACTGATGGCTGGAAGTGATTTCAGTCTAAAAAAACAAATCATTAAGAGAGTGCATAGGGGTAAAATACACAGTTCATATTTAAAGAGTCTCAAAATGAACCAGCAACTAAGGTTAGCATTACATAGTAATTAGTTGTGGTGTTCAGGATTTAACTCACTCAGTACCAGACAATGTCGCTAAACTATCACTGAGAAAACATTGCTACTTACATGATATTCTCTAAGCCTACAGCAGTAATTTTTATACCATAAACCAAGGTATTATGACAGATTATATAAATGTTGAACCAGTAACAGACAAACAATTATTTAAAAGAGGTGCTAATGACTCAGTTTATTGACCCAGAGGTTATTTAAGCCACTTAGTAAGTTCCTTTAACATTTGGTGGTATGGAATGAGGCATTGCTTAATGTTATAGAATTGCCAGTTCCAAGAAGTCCTTGTACTTAATTGAAGATGTTAAAGATGACTAGATGGTACACCTTCACTAAAAGATTGCTATAAAAAGCCTAAGAGCATTGTAAGTTTAAATAAATATTCACTTTGGCTTGATAATCATATCTGACCATTTCCATTAGGCACCTGTTAGAGCATTTTTCTGTTAATAGCTACAAATAGGAAAATAAAATACCTTTTAATAGCTCTAGTTATTTCAAGTCATTATTCTCTTCAAGAAAGCCAGTTTTGAGTCAGAAGAATACAGGGTTTCTATTTTTTTTCCCCTTGAAATGTGCAGAGCAGACAAATAACAAAATGGAAAGTACTTAAAGGATGATGGCAGAGTGAGCTCACTCAGAAGGCCTCCTATATAGATACATACAAAAGGTAAATAGGTGAAAGAAAATCTTACAATACATGGCCAGGTTCAAAGGAAAGATGGGGAGTACCTCAAGTGCCAAAAACTAAACTACCCACAGGAGTATTGAGGGTATATTTGGGTTATATGGTATAAGAAGATGGAGCTCAATTCCCTGTATAAAGCCTGGAACTTCAAAGAGCTACCTTTTTCTCATCAGCTGAAAACTAGATGATTTTAATTCACCAGTCCCAAGAAGGGACCAAAACTTGTCCCATGCATCAACCTGTGAAAAAGAGAAACCACAATGTCATTCCATGCACATGAGTGGATTCAGAATGTATATTGTGCACCCAATTCAGAGAACCCCAAAGCAAGAAATTACCGGATCTGATTGTTCTACCCCTAGGTTTCTAATATATTGTAAACAAAAGTGAACTCTGTTGGAATATTTCTACAGCTCCAAGTTCAGTAAATAGTGGGGGGAAGTTAAACACACAATAAAAATTTACAAAGCACATTTAAAAAGGGGACCATCATAAAAGAAAATGAGATATGACAGCAAGAGCTTTAGAACATCCAAGAACCAGAGTTAAGAGAACAATCTTCATAAGCCTATAAAACATAATAAATAAATTTTAATAGAAAACGTAATGCAATGATGAGATAATATAAAAACACCAACTATATAACATCACACAAAAAATACTGTCATTAAAATAGACTCTGGAGGTGAATTAAACAATAGATTAAGGTGTGTAAAAATAGGAGTATAAACTGAGACTAGAGGAGAGTCAGTGAAATGGAATTTTTTACCATTTGGAATAAATTAGTGACTATTTTTACACATGCTCCCTCCATCATTAGTACAAATTAGTTTTTATCTGAAGCATCACAGCCTAGTCACTAAATTGAAAGAATCTGTCCCCAAGGTGGTGTTTTGCCCTTAGAACTGACAGATGTCCTTTAAAATTTTTTTTTAATAAACTCCAGATGAGTACATAAAATACAGCTTCCTACTACTCATATAATTTGCTGTTTATTTTTGGAACAGTGTTACTTAGTTTGATTTCACTAAAAATATGTTTCTTTAAGATACTTTAGACATTTAGTTTTATCATAATGAAAGAAAAATTATGATTAGGCATATAAAAGATTAAGAATAAAAGTTAAATTTAAGTAAAATGGCAGTTACATTTGATTTCTATTGGTGAAACTCATTTAAAGACTGCTTAGCTATGCTCTTGGATCATTTTCTCAATAATAAAATGGTTTGAGCTCACAGCAATAAGTAATAGACCTTTGAGCAAGCTAAAATACATATTTATTGCAGGTAAATTTGTAGAAACTGGATGCCATTGAAATAAATTCAATGAAAAATTTAAGAACTGTGCTCTAATTATAGTAGCTCTTTATTCATGTCCATTATATTTCTCATTGTTCCAGACAATTGGCAGCTTTTCCTCTAGCTTCTTTTCTCAGAGCCCCACATTCACAGAAGTTTTTTGCATATAACTGATAGGTATTCCTATTCGACTCTAACCAAATTCTTTCACATTTATAAAATGAAGACATTATTTTCTGAGGAAGAAGCAAGGCAATCCACATTGTATCAATGCTAAATATGAAGAGTTTAAATTTGATAAGCCTTGCTTTGAAACTTTATAGTATACCATAAGTACTCAGTGGCAAGACAAGCTCTCCATCTAGTGGTTAGTCTGTAAATTACTAACATTTAAGTCTCAAAATAGGACAACTACAAAATGTTAAGCATTACCGAATATTCTCAAATCTAATCTGGACCCTTTCAACAGTTTTGTTGTTGTTGTCATCGTTAGGTGCCATCGAGTTGTGTCCGACTCATAGCAACCCTTGTAGGGTTTACAATGGCTGATTGTTTCGAGATTGCCTCGAGAGCAGATTGCCACATCCTTCTCCCATTTTTGCAGTGCTGGAAATTGAACTTGGGACCTCAGAAACTGCAGAGTGGTGCTCTACTAATTGAGCTAAATCCCAGCCCCTTCAACAGTTTTAGAGGGCTAAAAAATCAGATATGGATAGAATTGTGTGCAGAGTAGATTAGCAGTTGAGAGCTGGTTTGGAGGGAAATTATAGAACTGCTGTACATGTCATAAAGACAGTACAATGCAATAATTTATTATGATTATTTACTTATTATTCAGCACACATTTATTATCACTGGTAACTAGAATGTTATTAGTGCTATCATTTCGCTATCATATTTATTCAGTTGCCCATGGACAAGGAGCAGTTGAAGTAAAGGAATGGATTAGAATTGCAGCCTCACATTTTTTCCATTTAAGGAATCACCAAAACATGTGTATGGGTTAAATTTGAGTGTTGATTAAAGTCGTGAGTACATGGTATTTTATAGGCTTTATCTCATTTGGCCTACATTTCTCTCCTTACTACAGTAATTTCAAGAAAATGTTATATTCCTATTAAAGAGACAAGCTCCTTCTATCTGATTTCATCTGCATGGGATATTACAGCCTCTTGGTCATGATTTGATGAAGCATTTTCCTATAGTAAAGGGGCAAGAATTGTTTCATTCTAATTAACTATAGCCTTTAAATTTTTCAGCCAGTTTTTAAATTCTCCCCTTTCATTCTCAGTTCCCAACTAGGAAAGCTATAACTAAAAACTTACTTCAAAAGAGAAAAGATAACATTCTTTGTTGCAAAATGTAGTATACTTGATCTCTATATTATTTCTGCCATTGCCTCTCTGTAAGTCCTCATTAGTTCACATTTGGACAGCAGTAATAGTGTCTTCAATGTTTTATATGCTTTTGCCTCCCAATCTCCTTTCCTGCCACAGATCTTAGGAGGAATAGAATCCCTAAAGAAAGACCCAAAGTATAAAGATGAAATTCAGCACAGTTATAAAGGAAATTTTGGTATGTGTCTATGTGTATGTACACACACAATTATACACATACATATGCGTTCAATCTTAGCTTATTTTGTGATAATGACTCTGTAAAGTTTTTAAGACCCAAACAACTATAGCCTGTATTAATAGAGGATCAGAGATAGGATCTTTTTATATTCTGTACTGGTTTTAGCCTACAATATAAGTATCCTATCAATTTCAGCTACTTTGTCTTCAGGTAAACATGAAATTCAAAGTGAATCCAGAGAGCAAATGAAATTGTACATATTTGGTACCATGTCACGATTGAGTAAAAAAGGGCTGTGAAGCAGGTATGTGTGTGTGCGCATAAACACACATGCGCGCGTGCTCGCACACGCACACACAGAGAATGAGATTCCTTGTATGGTTCCAGTGGGTAATTCTAAGCTAATTGAACTGGATTTCAGATGAGTATAATGAACTTTCTAACAACTTAATGTATCCATAGATAAAAGAACTACCTTGACAAAATAGTGAGCACTCTATTTCTAGAGGTGTTCAGACAAGAGCTGAATGGACTCTGTCAAGGATGTCATGAATGGAATTGTAAACAAGATTATTTCTTAAAAAATGTTTCCAAGTCAAAGATCCTATGAGCCTATCCAAAAAGAATTTGCTTTGAATTTTCTCTCTCCTTCCCTTTTTCCCCTGCCCCAGTAGCAACCACTAATAAATTCATTATTTACTCTGTATTTATATTGCTGACTTAGGAATTTAAAAGAATAAAAGGATTTGTGTTGCTTTTATGTAATCTTAATAAAATAATACTTTTCACTTAATGCAGCACTTTTCATCCAAGGATTTCAAAGTGCTTTACAAATATGCACTAATTAAGCCTCACAAGCAGCCAGAGGTAGGTGATTTTCTTCCCTTTCTACAGGAATGTCAGCTCTGGCACAGAAATTTGATAAGAGCCTGAGAGTGCCTAGGATTCCTTCCTGGCTGCCATTTTCTCATAATGTGCTGCATGCAAAGCGTCACTTGTCATTTCAAGATTTCTTTTTCCCTTCTGAAACATCTCGAGTTTAGAATTCTAATGAATGCTGTTAAGGATTTGTTTCAGGTCTTAGAAATATTAAACAAAATTCAGTCTTCTGTTTGCTATTATCTCAATTATATTTCTAAATTTGTAAAAATAAAAACTCTAGATGTGATTTTATATTTGTGGGTGAACTTTAAACATAATTTTTCATTTAAATAATTTTTTATTTTCCTTTCAAGGTACCCCAAAAATCATTGTTCTTAGGACATAAAACTTAATAGATTGATTTGCTGACCTTACCATTCGTGGTTATCTTTTCACAACAAACAATAACCATTTTCTTTGGGCTAGAATCGTGTATTTTTAAGAAGAGATATCACATTTTGGTTATTCAGAGGTCCAAAATTTGTTATCTAAATACTAAATATATAAGTTAAATATCACTAAATACTATTTCTGTAAAGAAAATGTAGTATAGCAGTTGCATATGCTAATGTGAAAGGATATACAACTTTTTATGCAGGTTAGGAGTAGCTGGAAGAGAAACTGTTCATACAGAGACTGTAGGGGATGGGATTAAATTCCAAAATAAGTAGCCAAATATACAAACTCTTATCTGAAGCAAAATGTTCATGGAGGACAAGAGCAGCTGTAGCACACCCCACCTTAGTTTCTCTTAGCTCTCTGTGTTCCTAGTAAGGGCATACAAGGGCCACTGATAGAGTTTAAGTCTTCCTGCATTAGGAGAGCACAATTTTGCTGCAATACTACCCTTTTGCATTCATGGTTTCTATCCCTTCGAGAAGAAATTACACAAAGAATTTGCTTCTGTTTAAAAGAAACAGGCTCTTACTATCAGGCTCTTCTAGTTTTGACTCTACATCAGCAAGGCTGCATCTTTATCTCAAGAGAGAATGTCGAGTAGTGTCCACACATTCCAAAAGAGTGTCTGTCTCCAGGTTTTAGTATTCTGAAAAGCCCTGTTTCCCCACCACATCAGAAAGGCACAAATAAGAGAGATTGAAGAAGTAAACTAGTTTCAGAGTGAATTTAATTTAAAAGATGTTAACTTACAGATCTAGTTGATCTTACGTAGGACAAAAGGACCTATGACCTCTCAAAGTACCCTTCAAACTCATCATGTTTTAAATATTCTTTAAATATCAAGTTCATCTAAGATGCTTGATAGATAATTGCCAAAAAGTTCATTTTAGGAGTCAGTTTCAAATTTTCCCCCTTGAAATTTTTTCCGCAATGGAAAATTATATTTCTAAATTTGTAAAAATAAAAACTCTATATGTGATTTTATATTTGTGGTTGAACTTTAAACATAATTTTTCATTTAAATAATTTTTTATTTTCTTTTCAAGGTACCCCAAAAATCATTGTTCTTAGGACATAAAATTTAATAGATTTATATAAAATATAATATATTGAAGTTCAAAAACTTAAATGTCTTTATACATTATAATACACTCAGATGTCTTCGGTTGAACTGTTGACTTTGTACATGAGCTTTGCCACAGTAGACTAAATACTGTAATATTTAAGACCTGAGACTTCCAGGTTTAGAAACTCAGGCTCATTAGTGCTCAAGGATGGGTCCTTTCTTCACTGACTTGGGGGATGCAGATTCTTATAAACAATATGACATATCAAAAAATAGATCTATTTTTCATTTACAGTGTAAAGTATAGCCATTAGGCGTGTCTAAATTTATTCTTCACTCTGTTGGCAAACCACACAGGAAGGTAGTGATCAGAAGTTTGCCTGTTAATCATAACAAAAAAGAAGAGTTGCCCACTTTGAATGTAGAATGGCCTCCGTGTCTGAGAATCTATTAAGTCTCCTTCCTCACTAAGGACAGCCTGCCAAAAAATGGTCAGATATTTCTGATGGTGATATAAGTCACCTATCACCAAGGAATTACTTGGTCTGCTACTGCCAGCATTGTAACTGAAGAGCTCTTTGCTCTGTGCCAGCATTGCTAACAAACTCCCTTCTGATGATCATCTTTTAGGTAAAATTGCAATGATATTGTTAAAAGGTCCTCTCAGAGATATTCTATTTTGAGGGCACCTTTCCATATTTTACTGATCCACCGTGTACCTCATTTCCAGATTCTTCAGATTCTTAAAGGAGATCCCAACGTAGCCCCCAGACTGAGAAATGATGACAGAAATTTAGTTTAGCTTAAGTCTCTTGCTTTTAGCCTCACAGAAGTTGCTTAAAAAAAAAAAAAAAAAAAAAAAGCAAGGAGTGGCTGACAATACCTTATTGTTGTTGTTAGGTGCCATTGAATCGGTATCCGACTCATAGTGACCCTCTGTACAACAGGGGAAACACTATTGTCAGTGCTCCTCTGCTGTGCATAGGGTTTTCAATGGCAGATTGATTTTTGGGAGGGGGTTGCCAGGTCCTTCTCCCAGCCTACAGCTTCTGGTGTTCCCAGGTGGTCTCCCATCCAGGTACTAACCAGGCCTGACCCAGCTTAGCTTCCAAGATCTGAAGGGATCGGATGCCACAGGGCTATAGCTGCAGGCAATTAAGTAGAAAGATGAAGAAGGAATGGGTTGAAATCCACAAGCTATATAATCAGCCTTTATGTAATTGAGAGTTGTCTAGATGTGTGAGTATTTTGTTATCTTTGGTGTTTCAGAAGAAAAGTTTCCAACAGCCAACTCTTCTTCTAACTTTAAATTGACACAAGTTTATCTTATGAATGGATTAAAGTTTATTAAATCCACTAATTTCTGAAACATTTTGTGAGCTACCTTTGGAATAATATTTTCCATCACCTGAAAATCTTAATTTCTCTTCCCATGGAACCAAAGTAGGAAGAGATGCTTCTGTTTTTACCATTTCAAAATAAAATGCAGTTTCAACCAACTGAGAAATTATAGGCACAGAGGTTTGATAAAGAAAGATCCTGTAAGTTTTATTTTCTAGGACTACTCAGTAAAAATTCTAACCAAAAACTTATATTTCAGAAATTCTATCCTCCTGAGAGGTAGATTGACCTCAACTATATGTCTTATATGTATTTTTATTCTTTGCATTTAGCCTTTAGTCCTGCCCTCATACATAACACACATATAGAAACATTATTTTGACATCTTAACTTTTTTTTTCTTCTTGCATGACTAGGGGTTGAACCCAGGGTTTCTCACATGCTAGGCAAGCACTCTACCACTAAACTGCACTCCCAGACCCTTTTTATTTTTTGAGACTGGGTCTCACTAAGTTGTGCAGGCTGCCTCTGACCTCAAACTCCTGATCCTCCTGCTTCAGCCTCCCAACTAGCTGGGATTAGAGCCATGTGCCATGGCACCCAGCTTCAGTGTGAATCTATTTTTAATTGTATTGAGATTTTGTTGGTTAAAAGTATCTTTCCATCTACTACAATCTCAAATAATCTTAGATCATTTAAATGTATTTTTACAAGATTACATTTCCACATTATAAATGATTTCCTTTGATTGGAAATCAAGCTCACCAGCATTCACTGCATGAGCTATGCATGAGCATGTTATAACTGTCATATTTGCCTGGCAAAATAGGTGTTTTGGTAAAATATTTTGCTAAACCATTTTCCTAAGTGTTGGATAATTCTGATTCTTAAAAAGTGCTTTGTAGACAGGTTTTCTTCTAAATAATTTATGAATCAATGAGCATTTTTTAAAATCAAAGTATATCCTTGCTTCAGGCTATCATTGCAATTATGAAGATTACCTTTAGGTTTCTATTATTTCCACAGCATAAGTTGAACCAGAATTTATAATTTTCTTGCTGTCATTGAAAAGAAAGATACACTATTTAGCAATCTCTTAAAGAATCAGTATTTGCAAACTAAATCTGGCTAATTTTCAAGTTCTGTAGAATTCTTTCTCTTGTTTTTTCAGGCTTGTGATATGGTTTGGCACTGAGTGGAAGTTCACTGCTAACAGTCAAACTGCATGTCCCTATAGAGGGTGATTAGTCCCATATCTTCAAATGACAGAGATCCTATAATAAGTAGCAAATCTCCCTTTGCCACAGTTTTAACTTTATCATTTCCTAGCAGTGTATTACTGATAATTGCTAGCATATGAAATCTCTTCATATTCTGTCACAAGAGCCATATATGTGAATAATTTTTTAAAACTTTTGATCTCATTCTTCCATTTTATTTTGAATAGGGCCTGACAAAGATGTCTGATATTTTTAACATATATTATTAGAAGTAAATATTTTATTATACACATTTTAATAACTATATTAACTTAAGGAAAATGTTAATATCCGTAGAAACCAGTGTCACTGCTAGGAAGAGAATGTTGGAGGTATAAAATTTTAGGTCTTTTACTTGACTTGCAGTGTGATATGTAATAGAAAACATAGCTTATTATATATGTTTCTCTTTTCAGCCTTGGAATGGATGGCTTTGGCCAACAAGTGGGCATTCTTGGACGGCCTGCCACGGCTTATGGATTCCGCCCTGATGAACCTTACTA
The DNA here is from genome assembly GCA_007922755.1 of Pedetes capensis. Taxonomy (NCBI): domain Eukaryota; kingdom Metazoa; phylum Chordata; class Mammalia; order Rodentia; family Pedetidae; genus Pedetes; species Pedetes capensis. The sequence goes on along the minus strand of VMDO01013107.1, from coordinate 1,807 downwards.
TTATGGCTATGGATCTCGATAGAGTCATCCCTTCCTGTGTGTACTCTCAGCTTAGAAGTCTGTGTGGGTTGGGTTAACTTTGAATCTTGGCCTAATAATGCATGTTAATACCATTGTAGGTCTGTGTTTCTTCTTCTTTTTCCATGTTGTTAGCTGCAGATTAACTCCAACCCTTCTGTTATCTGTTAAGTACAGTTGATGCTAACACTATTCACTCATTCAGACGCATCTTGATGTGGAATAACATTTCCCATGAGACTCAAGGTGAATGTGGAAAGCTACTAGACTGGAAAACAAACACTACATTATGTATATTAAGTGACTAATTCCTATTAAAAAGATACATAAAGTGCAAATGAATGAGCCGAAGTCATGTGTTTGTATTCACTGTGTTGTGTTAGGAGTTAGGTGTTTAAATAGGGTGCACATGAAATTTATTTTTTTTCTGTTTTGTTCCCTATTTGTAAACCCTTTAGTATTTCATATAATATGACCTGCCTTTAAAATTCATATAAAAAAAGAGCCTTTGCTTTTTATTCCATGCTATGTGCCTGAAAGCTTCCTTCACAAAGTTAATAACTGTATGGGTTATTAATTAGCAAAGGAACATATGCTGTAAGTGATGTTATGTATCAGTATAGTCTCAGAAGCAACTTGAATTCATGTCTTTCTAATTGTAACAGAAAACCTGGGACAACTAGCATGAATAAACAGGATTAGTATTGGGCTTCTTATATTCTTCATGAAATTTAGAACATAAAGCATAGAAATGCTAATTGTTTTAGTATCATTGAAGAAAATGAATGAAAAGATTATTTCACTCAGGTACCCATTTCCTGTTTGTTCAGCTTTTTAGTTTTTTAGTTTTTTTGAGGCAGAGTTTCACTGTGTAGTCTAGGTGGGCCTGGAACTCACAGTCCTCCTGCCTCAGCCTCACCAAGTGTGGAATTACAGGCATGCGCCACCACATCTAGCTTGTTCACTTATTTTTGTAAGATAGATTGAGGTAATAGGAAATAGAGACATATGATGACTTCTGAAAATGACTCATTAATGTTACAATATTGAAAATTTACTTGAAAAACTAAGCCAATCAAATAAATATAATCTGTAGGTAGTTTCTGATCACTTGCTGTGGAAGGAAATGCGAGGCTTCAAAAGGAATACATACATCGAAGACTAGATTTCTTGCCTTGAATTCAAATGTCTCATTGATCTAACCATACTATTTAGCTTAATTTATATTTTCAGCATAAAGTAGTGGAACTTAAAAGATCCGTTGAAATAACTCAGTCCATCTACTTATTTGAGAAACCAGTCATACAAAAATTTAAATATAATGGACAGATATTTTATGTACCTCTTAGGTATTAGGAAGTATATGATGCTCTTTAGGGAATTTGGATGTAAGATGCAGTTTGTATCCTTGATTTCACAGCCTAATTAGAACTTTCTTAGTTGATCTTTCTGAAAGCATACATTTACGGCCTTAGTTTCTTTTTTATCCATAAAATATTAAAGACAGAAAACACATTAGAATGACCCTTCTCATTTTTATAGTTTAAAAAAAATACCTGAGGCAAAAAGAGAGTAGATGATTTTCCCACGCTTATAAGTTAAGTGAATGATATAACCCGTTTCCCTGCTCCCAATTTAGCAGTCTCAGTACTAAATATATCCTGTTATTTATCATAAACACAAAGTATAAATATACATAAGTAACATTAATAGAAAAATAAAGCAACCATTCTATAACTTTAACTCCCCTCTCACCATTATAAACTAATTTAGAAAGAATATCTCCAAT